>MU761582.1:19446-61400 GCA_026770625.1 Nicotiana glauca | reverse complement strand
CCCCCCCCGATGAGGCAGGTAAGATGCAAGTTCAACTCTGTAATTAATGATGTGGTACACAAAGAGGTAGAAAAACTATTGGAAAACGGCTCCATCAGGGAGTCGAGATATCCCCAATGGGTCGCCAACATGGTCATGGTGAAAAAGAAGAATGGGAAATGGAGGATGTGCATAGATTTCACAGACTTGAACAAAGCATTCCCCATGGATTTATTTCTGCTAACCCATATCGACCACCTCATCGACGCAACGGTCGGGCATGAACTACTGATCTTTTTGGATGCCTACTCGGGTTATAACCAAATCCTCATGGAAGAGGAGGATCATGAGAAAATCACTTTCATCACTCATTAGGATACGTACTGCTATAGAGTCATGCCCTTCAGGATAAACACAGCAGTAACTTACCAAAGGTTAGTAACGAGGATGTTCAAAGACCAACTTGGCAAAACGACAGAAGTTTACATAGACAATATGTTGGTTAAGTCCAAAAGGAAAGAAGATCACATCAACCACCCGAGAGAAACCTTCGACATACTTAGGCGATACGAAAAGAAACTAAACCCCGAAAAATGTGCATTCAGTGTGGCCTCCAAAAATTTTTTAGGTTTCCTTATATCACAGCTAGATATTAAGGTCAACCCCGATCAAATCAAAGCCATAGAAGGGATACCAGACACCTGACTACCAAAAACAGGTTCAGAGGTTGACTAGCCGTATCGCCATCTTTTCAATGTTCATTTTGTGATCATCAGACAGGTGCCACAATTTCTTCGATGTACTAAAAAAGTATAACAGCCTCCAATGGACTTCCGAGTGCGTCCAAGCCCTGAAGGAATTAAAGGCATACTTGTCGTCGCTACCATTTCTATCAAAACCAGAACCGAGGGAGCACCTCCTTGTCTGCCTCACTGTATTCAAAGTAGCTGTGAGCGTAGTCCTAGTCCAAGAAAATAAAGGGATGCAGTATCTCCTCTATTACATTATCAAAACACTAGTCGAAGCCGAGATGAGATACCCTCACCTCAAAAAACTAGCCTTGGCCTTAGTCGTAGCTTCACGAAAGTGTATGTAAGGCCCCGTGAAATCTTGTGCTCAAAACCTAGTAGCTCGTAGTGCCAAGGTCCGATCGCGGTTCGGACCCTTTTTACTGATTTTGCACTTAAAAACCAAAAGAATCAATTTTTCCAGAAAATTGTCATTCTGCGGTCCAGAATGCAGTCGCAGATCATCTATACGGACTACATTTCTGCCGCAGAGTGAAGCAGAAAGGTTGTCAAAATTGATGTTGAAAATGCGGCCCATTATGCGGTCGCATAATCAATATGCGGACCGCATAATCGTCGCATAAGTTCCTCAAGGATTTGTGAAGGTCAATTCTGTGGTGCAAAATACGACCGCATGACAGGAATGCGGACCGCATTCCTATCGCAGACCCAGGCAGACCTTCAGGGTTTTTGGGCACATTTCTGCGGTCCAATCTGCGGACCGCATTTCTATTCTGCGATCGCAGAATGCGACCGCAGATTTGCTCGGGCTTCTATTTTTCTAGATTTTAAAACCCGACCCCCTTTCTAATAAAATACCTCAACCCCTCATTTTAACATACTTTCTAAGCAAATTAAGAGAGAGGGAGGAGAGGGTCCTGGAGAGAGAAAATCCATCTTCATCAAGTTGATTTTTCAAAGTCACCAAAGCCTGGGAAATTTCAAGTATTGTCTTCACTTCTGTTCTTGCAGGTAAAAATCCCCAACTCTTTTTCCATTTGATTTTCCCTATTTGAACAAAAAGAGGGATTCCCATGCATTGATTCTTGAAAACCAAAGGTGGGATTGTGCATGCATGTCTTTAAAGACCAAAAATCTAGTAAGAGTAATTGGGTAGCAGTAGAGAATTGCAAAAGGAGAATTGGTAATCTAAACAGGCTCGGGTAATAAATTGTGGACTTCATTGCTAAGGCATATATGTCAATTTGTGAACTAGATTGACGTTGCTAGACTGCTTGGTGAGTTGGGAATAGAAGTAAAAAAAAAGGGAATTCGGCTCCAGGTATGTATGGCTAACTTTGATCCTTATAAAATCGCCTCGTTTGATGTATGTATGCTTGGTAGGTGATATGTACGTAAATTACTTATGAATTTCTTGTGATTTGTACGTTGTGATTGTGTTATGTGGTTGTAATTGAGGAATAAATGACTAAAGAAAATTGAGACTAGTACAACTGGAATAACTGTGGTAACAATATCTATGGCTTGTTGTGGGCAATTACCAATGTGACGTTAAACGTATATGGGTTGTTGAATATGATGGAAATAGTATTGATGGTTATGGAAACACTTGTAATATTGTTGTTGTTAATTCTTGAGAAGTATTGTTGTTGACCTTTGTGAATTTTTTGTTGTTGTTGTTGTTGTTGTTGTGTTGTTTGTGGATTGAAACTGTACCGGTGGGATCGGGTTGCGCGCCGCAACACGAAGTAATAAGGTGTGGGTTGTGGTGATAAGGGTGGCAAAGGTAATAAGGGTGGCCGAGGTAATAAGGGTGGAAAGTGATCGAAATCACTATTAATACAAAATATGAGCAAATTGTGAAACTATTGAAGTGAAATTGTGGAAGGGGATAACAGGAGAGTTTGTAAACTTGTTTGGCTTGATTGTTCCTTCATATGTGTTTGGTTGCTGCATCCATTACTATTTCCTACTTATGTGTGGTTTGAGTTTACTTGGAACAAGTTTGTTCATGCATACCAGTACAATTCAAATGTACTGATTTGCCGGGGGCGCTACATTCGTGTTATGATTGTAGGTTGACCTATAGCAGGCACTCCAGTCCACCGACCGTAGCTCCTCGTTACTTCCTGCCAGCTGAATTGGTGAGCCCCTTTCCTTTCGGGGCCGTGTGTGGCTCATGCCGCTTCTGTTCTTGTCTTTTGGGATCCTGTTTTGGTATTTATAAAAGGTATAGCCGGAGCCTTGTTGCCGGCAAGTATTGTATTATTCCTCTTTCATCTTTAGAGGCTCTGTAGACAGGCAATGTGGGTTAAGAACTCATGTAAATATGTATTTTGTAAGTTGGGCGATGTAAGTTGTAAACCACGCTAAAGATCATCTATGTTATGTATGTTTTTGTAACAAGGTATTCCAATTATAATTAGATGTTTCACTTGGTTAATAATAAATGAAAAATATGGGGTAACACGTGGGATAGGAAAGGCACCCAGGTCCGCTTGACTGGGGTTACTCGGTCGAGCGCCGGTCATGTCCCTCGAATTTTGGGGCATGACAGTGTATACCATATTTCTGGTGTCACCCCATCTCGGTCCTCACTGATTTCCCCCTACGAAGTATTTTGCATAAAACCGAGCTATCGGGCAGGTTGGCCGAATGGGCCACAGAACTGAGAGAGCACGATATCACATAACAACTGCGAATAATGATAAAGTCATAAGTTCTTGCTGACTTAGTCGCCAACTTCAGTGCAAAAATAATGCCCGAAGTTGAAAAATAAGTCGTACATGCTTCTCCCCTAATGTAGGACCTCTGGGTCCTATACACTGATAGCGCGTCTAACACGTCAGGGTCCGGATTAGGACTCGTACTTGAAGTGCCAACCGATGAAGTGATTCGCTAATCCATAAGGTGCCTGATCATGATTAACAACGAGGCTGAATATGAGGACGTAATTGCAAGGTTAAGGCTAGCACTCAAATATGGGGCGAAAATGGATAATACTACGCTACGATTCTCAACTCATTGTCAACTAAGTCACTGGGACTTTCCAAATCAAAGAACAAAGGTTTCAAAAATACCAGACCGAAATCTGCAAGCTACTACCCGAGTTCAATGAATGTCAACTCGACCAGATCCCCCGAGCGCAGAATACTGAGGTGGATGGCCTCTCCAAATTAGCAGCAGCCACCAAAAACATTACAACCGGAGATAGAAGTATTGTGGTCCACCTTCTCAACTAGTCGATAGACCAAATCGCGGTAAGAACTATAAACATGACTTGGGACTAGCACAACCGCATTGTTACATGCTTGCAGTATGGCGTACTCCAGGTGATAAAAAGAGGCCAAGAAACTGTTAACTCAAGAAGCCAGGTACAAAATCATTCACAACGACCTGTACAAGAGAACATATGGCGGTCCTCTAGCAAAATGCTTAGGCCCGAATCAGGCACGGTGCATCCTTGAAGAAGTCTACGAAGGACATTACGGATCTCATTTTGGCAATCGGTCTTTGGTTATATGACTCATACGGACAGGGTACTACTGGCCGACCATGAAAAAGAGGCTGCGATTTTTGTGAAAAAGTAAGAGTAATGCCAAAAGTATACCCCAATTATTCACCAAACAGATTAACACCTCTACACGGCCACTCCCCTTGGTCGTTCATCAAATAGGAAATGGATATTGTGGGCCCCCTTCCGGTAGGGCAAGGTAATGTATGATTTCTTTTAGTTTTAACTAACTATTTCTCTAAGTGTGTAGAAGTAGGATCATTCACCCAAATACGTGAACAGGAAGTTATCGTCTTTATATGGAAAAACATTATATGTTATTTCAGCCTCCCCAAAGAAATTAGCTGCGACAACGGACCCCAATTCATAGGAAAAAATGTCGCTGAATTTTTTGAGAAGTGACATATCAAGAGAAAACTCTCGATGCCATACCACCCCGCGAGCAATGGACAAACAGCGTCCTCCAACAAGTCGATACTGAACATCATGAAGAAAAAGTTTGAAAATGCCATAGGGTTGGGCCAGAAATATTACTAGAAGCACTCTGGCCTGTCTAACAACGTCGAAGACAAGCACAAGAGAGAAATCTTACTCTTTAGTATGTGGGACTAATGCAATAATACCATTCAAGGTCGGGGAGACCAGCCTAAGATATTCCCATGAGAGCGGACCAAGCAACGACGAAAGCAAATGCAGGAGCTCGACGAGGCCGAAAAATGATGAAACATGGCCTACATAAGGCTGATCACCCAAAAACAACAAGTAGAATGTTATTATAACAAAAAGGTAAAGGTCAGGCCGCTCAAAGTCGGGGATTACGTGCTTAAAGCCAAAATACAAGCAAACAAAGACCCACGGGAAGGCGAGCTGAGAATAAATTGGGACGGCCCATACAAAATCCCGGCAACAACGAACAAATGATCATTCCAACTAGAAATAATGGAAGGAAAGCTACTACCAAACAACTGGAATATTACCCACCTCAAGTACCTTAACTTTTAAGAGGTAAAGCGTCTCCCAAGTCATACTCTTTTTTCCATTGCTTGAGTTTTGTCCCAATTGGATTTTCTCAAGGAGGTTTTACCGAGGCGAGCACCCGAAAATTTGTAAGTTTCTCCAAGTGTATGAACAAAGCGACAATGCATGAAATTTATTTCTATTTCTCCAAAAGTACAACCAAGGCAACAATGCTTAAAGTTTACGATGTCGACAAACTCAGCACCCAGAAGCATACCTTTTTTAAAAAATATTGGGTATGTTCGACCTTGTTCGGGCTAACACCTATCAGGCCCTCGGCCATAGTCAAACATATGTTATGTTTGACCTCATTTGAACCAATACCTAACGGATCTCGTCCATAGCTAAAACATATTTAATGTTCGGCCTCGTTCGAACCAACACCTAACGCGGCCATAGCTAAAATATTGGTAATGTTCGACCTCGTCCGAACTAGCACCTACTAGACCTCGACCATAATTAAACATACTATACATTCGACCTCATTTGAATTAACATCCACTGGCCCTCGACTACAGTTAAACTTAGGTTATGGTTCGACCTCGTTCGAACTAACACCTACTGGCCCTTGGCCATAATCAAACTCAGGTTTTTGTTTGACCTTGTTCGAATTAACACCTACTGGCCCCCGACCATAACCAAACTTAGGTTTGGTTTGTCCTCGTTCGAACTAACACCTGCCGATCCTCGGTCGTAACTAAACTTAGGTTATATTCAACCCTATTCGAACTAAGTGATTACAGATAAGGAAATCAGGGCAACCAAGCGATAAAATAAAAAAACAGACAACTACGAACCGCATAAAGAGAATAAGGTACAAATAAAGTTGACATTTCATACTTGAGAGGATTTTTACAAATTCTCACAAAGATGCCTACAAGTTCATAGCAAAAATAAAAAGGAAAAAGAAAAACTATTGGTCGCCGCTAGGCCCATCAGTGTCATCGGCTAGACCATCTAGGTCGTCTCCATCTGCGCCCTCACCATCACCACTGCCCTCAGGGTATGCGTCCTCGTACCAGGCATCCTCTTTGAGCAGGTCTACACCCACATCCCTCTCATCATCATCAACCTCCGGCATATCAGGATCAATACCCTCAAGCGATTCGAGCTTTACGGGCCTTGACACGAGCATCTTTAAGGGCATCCCCAGGAACAGATCCCGCAGGATGCAAATCTTGAAATACATCCAACTAAGCCTCAGCGTGAATCCATTCCTCGTACAAGCCCCGGGGAACTTTTGGAAATATGAAGTGTAAGAAGACGACGGCTGCGCAAGAATTTGAGCCTTCTCATCCTCTAAGGCGGCCAACGGTCCTGAAGAAGGGAGTTATATTTCTCTAACTCTCCAATCCTCTCATCGAGCCACTCTTTTTTAAGCCTAGCCGTCTCCAAGTCACTTTCTCGCTCAGAGCAAAAAATACATATCACTACCTCCAAAGCCTCCAATCAAGCAAGCTCTACATTCTCAAGTTCCTCTACCTTCTCGGTGACCTCGCTGCTTAGAGCATTCACTTTGAATTGCCACTCTTTAAGTTTGGCATACAGTGAAACCATCTGGGCTTGAAGGTCTCCGCACTGGGCTTCGACCCCCATGCTAACCTCGAGCTCTTCCTCTTTATTTCTTAGCGCCACCTCAAGGACGCTGCACTTTTTTATGACCCTCACTAGCTCATCATTCTTCTCCTTCAATTCATCCTGAAGAGCCTGCAGATTGCCGCCCTCATCAAACTGCCTACAAATTTTTTGGTACTTGCCATAGTACTCGCGGTATTTTCACTCCAACTTCGTAAAAATAGCCTTATATCCCTCCTCTCTTCGGGCGCTTTCGATTTCCAAAATCACGATCACAAAAAGAAAGAAAAACAAAAGAGATAATAAGAACGAAGCCTAACCATTGAACATGACAAACAAAAATGAAAAAAGTCAAAAAGCTAACCTAGAGAGCGAGGCCGGCTATGCTCCTCGATAAGGTAACATCGTCCAGCTTTTGAAGGATTTTACCCTCCAGGTTGGAGCAAAAGGGACCAAGGGAAGGAACCACATTCTCCGTATTTACAAATAAATCGCGATCCATGGGGATTGCAATACTCTGCATAGACCCCTCCAGTCTCACCTCAAGCTGGGTAAATTCTTCCCCCATCATCCTCATCTCATCGATATCGAGATTAGAGCCCGCCTGGTAGCCATCCTCAACAATGCTTTTGCCTCTCCCATTAGCCGACGAAGAAGGACCATCAGTCGGTTGTGAGGTTGATGGCTCATCTTGCTGTAAAGTATCATAAACCCTTACAAACGGCCCTTCGGCTTCCATCGTTGCAGTGGGAAAGGACATGCCCTCTGCAGCCTCAACCGATGGTGGAATCTCGATCGCTAACTCGACATCGTCTTCAAGTACTATGGTCGCTGTCTCACGAATGACAAAATTATCCCTTACTGAATCCACAGCTCGGGCGAACCCATTACCAACGTCAACCGATCTTCTCTTACGGGAAACCAAATTCTCGTCGCTCGGCAACTCCTCCTCCTCCTCGTCCACTATACGGTGCGAAGGGGAGGTGGAAACTCCGTTGTCGAAATTTCTATAGGCGAAGAAGAAACCGATACTGAGGCAGTAGTAGATGGGGCCGATGACCGAGCAGACCTCGCCGCAGTAGAGGAAGGAACAGAAGTAGATGACTGAGCAGGCCTAGCCATGGTCATAATGGGAATAGACGTCGAAGATGAGGCAACCTTCCTCTTACGAAATGCAGGAGTAGGAGCCTTGGCCTCCTCGAAGATCCTCAAGCTGAAAAAGAAAAATCAAAGGTTTTCACCACCACCAAGAGCAAACTATAGTGAGTAGGCGACCATAAGGTCAAAACAAAAAATATATATATAGATAAGCTCATCGCCCATTTATGAATTCCTACGATGTGAGGTAGAACCCGACCAACCCAGTCAAAAATGTCCCCTACCAAATGAGGGGGCATAGTCTTGGTTGCACAAAGAAGGGACAAAATTTCAGAGCCTACAACTAGAACAGACAGATCAAATGTTTGAACAAAGAATAAATACTTATGAGCGTAATCCCAAGTCTCAGGGAAGCCGTCCGCGTTGGCCGCCACGTTTTCGGTTCTGAAAGAAAAGAAGTTTTGCCAAAACTGAAGATTTGCCTTATCATCTATCTTCACCACCAGGAATTTACCTCCTCGAGGGCGAAGGTTCAACATTGTCACCTTATAAAAACTAGCGGTGAAGAGATGCATCAGATGCCGGAGTGTGACCTCGGCCCCAGCCAACTCCGCAAATTTTGTGAGCATCCTAATAAGCTTGTAGATGTATGGAGAGAGCTGGCCGGGCAAACGCCATAGTAACGGCAAAACTCCTCCGCCAATGGGAGAAGGGGAAGAGTATAGCCAACATGGAAGGGATATGCATAAACGCGCAATACCCGAGGCGGTGGATTTATACCACATCACGCCCTGATGGGACCAAATCGATGCAGGCAGGAATGTTGCCTCTTCTATCGCTGACTCAGAGACCTCGGGTTCATCTTCAGGCGCCTTCAAAAAGTTAGAACGAACTTTCTCACTACGAGAAATTGTTTCCTCCACCACAGGAAAGTTCTCATCTTCAATGGCGATGGAGACGCCATCAGCGTGAGGAGGCATAAGAACCGCCAAAGGTACGGGGTCAGTTCCCACACCGAAACCAGAGGATACATTAGCCATATATTTGAGAGGAAGGATTAGAAGTAAGGAATCACTAAGACTAGGAAAGAAGACAAACATCGATGGAGGAAGGAGAAGAAGACACAAGGTTTCGATGAGAAAAATACGCAAAAAACAAATAAATGTCATCACGTCTCTATTTATAAGAATTCAGGCATCAAAACCAAGATATTATACCATCAGTATCTAGCACTGGAATCGAAACGGCAGCCCCAACTGACATCGTCGGGGAAACAATGCAAAGCATCAGGAAAACGCATCATAATGACGCATGATGTCATGACGTCATCCTAGTACGAAAACAACGCAACCCTAAAAGTTGCGGCTCACGAAAGGCCACGTTGCCAGCTCATCCCAAACTTAACTGCCCAACCCACTCGTCCATTCTCCTCGATAGAGCTGTCAAAATGGGATGGCCCAGCCCAGCCCAGCCCAGCCCAAGCCTCGTGGGTTTTTAAATTTGATAGGCTAGGCCGGGCCGGGCCGCCACATGAATGGGCCTTAAAACGGCCAGCCCAACCCATCCCTAAGAGGGTCACGGGCTAGGGCGGGCCGGCTCTTCAATATTTTTTAGAAAAAGAGTTTCTTTAAATTCTTATATATTTTTTCGTCACGTAGTCGATTAATCATCTAAACAGCTTCTATTTTCTTAGAGCGTAAAAAAAGCTTGATATTTGACGAGGAATCTCGTAATTGAAATTCAAAATCTCTATACTAGCTCTTCTTTTTTAAAGTCATGAATATTTTCTTAATACTTTTCTTTCATTTTCCTCAGATTCTAGGATTGCTTCGATAAGTTTATATCTTGAGCTTTTTTAATTTAGGATTAATATCATTTGCTGATTTCATCATTACATAAAATTTTTAAAATTTCTTAAATTTACTATTGGTCAACTTTTTTGTGTATTTAAAATTGATCTTTTTCTATATTGAAGAGCAGTTTAAATATTAATAATAGATTAAAGTAATCCAAACTGATCATTGCCCACTTAAAGTAATATTTTCTTTTGAAAAAAGATTATTATTGACCACCTAAAACTTTTCGAGTTCATTATTAATTAAGCAAAAGAAAAATTAATTTTGTCATATTACATGCTTGTCAAAAATCTAAATTCTAGTTGATATGGAAGGGTAAATGAGCAATATAGGGTTGGGGAATGAGGAGTATAGTTGATATTTTTTTTAGTTCTTATTTTTTTCAAATATTTAATAGTTAATTAATTTGAATTTAATTAATTTTTGGCCCATGGGCCGGCCCAGCCTCGGTCAAGCGTCAAGGGCCGGTGGATTGACTTGGACCGGGCTAATAAGCCTTAATTTTTGAAATGGGATCAATAAATTCTAGCCCAACCCTACCCAAGTAACGGGTTGGATTGGGCTGGCCTCACGGGCCAAGTCCATTTTGACGGCCTCAATAAGCGGAGGGACTAACTGTATAAGTTGAAATCTACCAGGGAACATTTAGGGCAAGGAAGTATTGAGGAAAGAATTAGTCGAGGTCAATCAGGAATAGTGAAGCTCGTGATCGGGATGCTTACAATAGTCGAGGACAAGGTCCGCGGAAAGAGTTGTAACGATTAGTTTTTGGAATAAGATAATAGAGGGTATATTCTAAAGAATATTCTCTGCACATGTACTCTTAGGGTTTACTAGGAATATGTCTCATATAAAGAGGACAAAAGATAAGGAAAACAGGCATGTAATATTCACTTGAAAAGAACAGATTTCTGAGAAAGATTCTCTCCCTCTAGCAAAGATACAAACAATACCATTTTATCAAGATTCTTGTTCATATTGTTACATACTTTTCCATCAGATCCGAGAATAGTTCGAACATTCTATGATTTATATGTCACTCATCATTGTCAGAAGGAACAATTATCTAATTCATTCTTTACTGGATGAATCATTCCTCTTATTTAGTTAAATGTTATTTATTGTTATTTATTACTAGTTACTCCTCCATTATTGCTAATATCTTTTAGAATATTTAATGCTTGTTATTGCCAATCTCCCACCAGATATGTTCAGTGATTAGCTACATTTTTGGAACTTACATTTAGAGATATTATTATTAACTAGGCTTAGCCTATCATTATATAAATACAATAATTCTAACCGAAAGTCATACATTTTGGTTAAACATACATGGAAGTTGTATTTTTGGCTAATTAAGACAACAAAAAAATATATAACTTTAGTGGGGCATTTGCATCTATACCCGCTTTTTGTGTCACGTTTTAACTTGTGCCCGCTTTATAAAAAAATTGCAAGCGTACCCATTTTTTCGCATAACTTTAGCATACGGGGCTGAAGTAGCAAAGGCAATCACGCAAAACTTCAGCATTCTAGTAGACGGGCCTAAAGTTTTTGTTCACTATTTGCATTGCTGAAGTTTTTATTTTTGTAACTGGCGAACTTCAGCTCTAGTAACTGGCGAACTTCAGCTCTAGAGCTGAAGTTTTTATTTTTGTAACTGGCGAACGTCAGCTCTAGAGCTGAAGTTTTTTTTTTTTGTAACTGCGAACTTCAGCTCTAGAGCTGAAGTTTTTGTTTTTGTAACTGGTGAATTGATCTTTAGAGTCTTTGTAGTCATAGATGGACAAATTATACAATAGAGTAGGTAGACAGCATAAATATTTTCCTGTATTTACTTATTGACCTCATTCTCCATCAATCACATACAGGAAAAGGCTTGAATCTTGTATTTATCGAAAATTAAAGGTGTTGGTTGAGATAAAACAGAGTTATATCTGATAAGCTAAAACATAGCAAAGCTGGAAAATATGATACTGCAACAAAAAGGACAATCTTACTGTTTTAACATGATAGTTAAACCTAATGTAAACACCTCCCTTGCCAAATGAGTATGCAAATAGTTACTTAGATCATCTACTCATTTAATGTTCATAAACTAAACAGAGATATACAGTCAACAAAATAATTATTTATGAAGAGTCTTGTGGAAGCAACAACTCTACCTTATTGGCCTACAATCTCACTATGATTCAACACCTGAAACACAAGAAAGAAGAAGAAGAAGAAGAAAACGAAGGAGGAAAAGGAGGAAGAGAAAGAGAGCTGAAGTTATTTAAAAAGTGGGTACAAGTTAAAAGTTTTTTTTAAAATGGGTATAGATTAAATGGGGGCGACCAAATAGAACGCCCCGTGCAATTTTATAACTTTAGTGGCCAATTACCAAAATCAACTTATTAAAACAATAGAGTCATGCTATTAAAAAGTAGGCAAATACAAGAGATAAGAAGAATAGCTTACAACTACATCAACAATAATGAACATCTTGGTCTGAACTGGTTGTGGTTGAACTTCTGGGTTCTATTTGTTAGGTGATGTATTGATTTTCTAACCATGTTGAGTTTTCTTTCTCTTCAAGAAAATGGCAACATGTTCATCATAATTGAGTTTTTCTTCTCGTAGAAAAAAATTATAAATCTCTCATATTTTGCTAGTCCCCTTTCTTGTAGGAAAATGTTTGGACTTCTATAAATTGAGGATTCTTCCTTCTCATTCAGTAGTATCCACAATATAGTCATATGGGATTTGAGAGTCTTGTTTAGGGGGAGAACTTTTCGGAATAAGTGTTAGTGTGTCAATTGTGTTTGCCTCTTTATGAGGTTGTTTTCTCGATATTTTGTACTCTCTTTTTATAGTGGATTGCTCATCTCTACCTGAGATAGGTCAATTGACCGAACTACGTTAAATGTTTGTCTCTTTTGATATATTTTTTTTCTATTGTCTGATTTATCATTGTTTAAGGTTTGCTTTACTAGCTTTCGCATGACACCTGATTATTTTCGATCGTAACGCTACTTTCTGTTGGTTTCGTTCTATCACCATTATTCTGCTCTCTTCTAATCTTATTTGCACATTTATTCTGTTTTTCTGTAATCTTAATTGCACATTTTTTGCTGTGTTCACATATATTTCACTTTGTAAAATCGCAAGATAATGCTATAAGAATGTTGTTACTTTCCTCACTCAATATTAAGTACAACCGCAATGCTATAAGATAAAACTCAAGGAATATTAAGTACAACCACAACTACAACTCAATTCTGAGGTCAACTATATGAATCTTAATGTTTATGTTTCTCTATTTAAATTCCTATCAATATTAGGTATATGATATACTTTTTCCATTCCTTGATTTTCATCAATATCTATTACTACTTCAGTACCTTTCTCTATCTTTTCTCCTAATTTTCGTCCTTCTCCACTTAGTGGTATTTAAATTGCCATCATCTTCTCCTTGTTTTACTTTAGTATTCTTATCCTTGTGTTATCTCAACTTCTTTAATTTCTGCCATCCATGGATTCTTGGAACAGTTTGAAAGCATAATTTGCTACATTTTCTAAGAACTATTATATAGAGTTTGTTTTCCCTTGGTAAAATCCTTACCAAAAACGAATTAGGTCTTATATTTCTTTCAAATCCAAATAACAACTTCCCAAACTCCTAATTTAACTCAAGCGCAAAAAGAACCATAAAGTTACTGTATAAGGCTTCCTGTTAGACCTTTGACAAAGCTGATCGGCAAACGGTGCGGCAGTGGCTAGGATTTTGGCATGATGGCCTTGCCATTGGCCTATGTGCAGGGGAAAATCAACATGCAAGACAATGCGGGTGTGGCAACAAACTGTTGCAAGGGCAAGTGTGACGGACTACGCTTCTATTTGAGGGCTAAGGTGTGACGGACTACACCAAAACAAGAGTGGGTTGTGTACAAGCAAAGACCAAGACCTTGACAGAACTAAGCGGGCTGGATGGGAGCTTGACAAGGCACAACGTAAAAGACCTCGGCACTAAAATGGGGCAGCTTAGTTTCAAGGCAGTGGCATTGGCAATGTGATGTTGCCATGACTTAGGTGCGCGGGCTGGCATAAGTTACTTGTGGGCAAACAACTTGGCAAAGGGAAGAGCATCAAGGCTTGGTGACTTGATGCTAAAATCAGCATTGGCATTGACAACGGGCAGACTTGATCAAGTAGGGGCGACTTGACAAGAACAAACGATTGTGGCAGGGGGCGGGCGGGCGGCTAAGTCATGGACGACGAGCTGTGGCGATGGCATTGAGCGGAGCAGTGTCAAAGGCCAAGGCTGGGCGCAATGCTATCCTTGGGCGTGCAACAGCTGGCCAAGAAACGCGCACATGCAGTGCACATGGAGTGCTTTTCAAGTGTGATGTCCGCATGCCAAGTAGTTGGGCGGTTACAACTGCCCTTGTCCAAGAGTTGCTGATTATATGTTGAGTCTTTGCACGTTTTTTAAGCATGTTCTAGGTATGACATGCACGTTTTGATCATGGAGATCATGTCCTATCAGTGGGGGATGTCAACTGAACATAGGAAACTGTTTTGGGCTGACTACACTATATAAATGTATGTTAGCAGCTATAAAAACGGGCTAAGGACCTAGGGAGGGAAATAATCTAAAATATAGGCGTAGGGTTGTCTATATTAAGGCTTGAGCATGGCAAAATATGTGCCATTGCCTTGCCAAACGAGTGGGCAGCACGAGCGGCCTTATGCGGGAGCTTTTATAGCGTAGAATCGTGCAAGTGTCGGCTATTTTTGTGAGTTGGTGCCTGCCAATGGTGGCAGCACCTTGCCAAACTCGAGAATTTCCTTTGTAATTGTTTTATTATAAAAGGTTGGGAAAGGGTTCCCATAAATCTGCTTGAGTCCTTCTTTATTTATGTTGCCTTGAATTATTTATAAGTGTTAAACCTCGAATGCGAAAGAAAATTGGGCGAAGGCTGAAGTCAAGTGGGGACTTGACTGCCGCACAACGGGCAGTATTTCGACGGACAGAAAATGCCCCTGTGACACTTCCTATTATGTTACGGATTCTTTTCAATCCGAAAAATTCTTATTGTTATATATTACGAATTATTCTACTAAAAATTTATATTTGTATTCATTATTAGATTTTGAATTCAGCATTAAATAGTTATTTAAATTCGCATGTTAAGATTATAGATAGTAATCAATTCTTTTAAATTGTTGATAATTTAATTAGTTGATTAATAAATTTCTTTAGAAAACGTAAAGTATGACATTTTGTATCTTTTTACTTTCTCCCATAGTTTCATAGGATCTTTTGTCATATTCATACTATCGTAACTAATTTAAAGGTCAGAATATAAAATTGGCTGGTTTGTTACAGTCTAAAAAAAAAATAATTTTACATAAATTGAAACGAAAGAAATATACATTTATCAACTACTATAATTTAAGCGGCTAATAATATACTTTCTCTAATTTAGACGGGTTTCCTTTGTTTAGTGAATATCCATTTATGTTGACAAAAAAAGAAGAAGATGAAATTAATGAATTAACTTACTCTATCAGCAGTCTATTTTGTTCTGTTGTGTTCGTGTGGCTAAACAGCTGTTGGTTAGTTAAACAAAACACTACTATTCTAAATTCGTACTTTATGCTAAGCTATTTTATTTTGAGAGTCAAATAATCTTTAAATCATTACAATTTCTTAAACACTTTAAATATTTTGAATTATAAATGATTTACCTAATATAATACTTGTGTAATTTCAATACTTTTTTATTTCAAAAAATATAATTTCTGAATTCATCTTAAAGATTAAATAATTAATCGTCATATTTCAAAATTCGTCATTAAGATAGTAAAGTACTACTCCTACTCCACTTGCGATATATACGAAGTAAGGGGTCGTTTGGTTTAATGATAAGTATTGAAATTAGTCATAATAAAACTAATTATGCTAAAATTAATTATTCTGTTATTATTTCATATTGAGTGATATATTGTATTAATCTTGAGATTTATTAATTTTAATATTTTATTATGAGATAAGTTATTCTGGAATTTCTTTTTTACTTTCCGGCAAATATAAATTAGCCCGATAAGTACCAAAACGATCCCTAAGATAAATTTTGGCAGATTGGATAGATAGTCATTAATACGTCCAACTGTTTTGATGTTTTTACCCCTCAACTTTGAGCCCAAAAAAACAAAGCGACGTCAGCTTTTTTACCGTTTAATGATTAGATTAGATTACGCTTCTCGAGGCAAAAGCTGTTAGTAACATTGACGGCTCGCTCAGTCCACTCTCCGTCTTCCGTCTCCTATATAAAGACTAAACTCCCATTTCACACTAACTTCGATAAACACGCCATTTTCCTAGCTCCGATTCTCTAAATCCTCTCTCCAGATAGCCATGGCGATTCGAGCCGCGATTTCCGGTCGTTCCCTCAAGTTTAGCTCGTCGGTCGGAGCGCGATCTTTGTCGTCGTTGTGGCGAAACGTCGAGCCGGCTCCTAAAGATCCTATCCTCGGCGTTACTGAAGCTTTCCTCGCCGATCCTACTCCCCATAAAGTCAATGTTGGCGTTGTAAGTTTTTTTTTTCTCTTTCCTTTGTTTCATTTTCCACCTCATTTCGTGTAAACAAGGATTTAGCTTACTTGACCAGTTCGCCATAGTTGTAAAAATAGTTTTACTGTGACGAATCATCAACATATGGATAGAAACTACTCATATAGTCAACAACATAAGTCGATCTCTATCGCTTTGGGATCGAGAGAGAGTTTATTGATTTAATTTTTGTATGCGTTCGACTTTTGTCAACTTGATCTATTTAAGAAAAAATGAAAAAGATTTGACCATTTTTCTTAAATTATTTCTTTTAAAAAAAATTATTTATTGTAATTATTGTGCAGGGAGCTTACAGGGACGACAATGGAAAACCCGTGGTACTGGATTGTGTCAGAGAAGCAGAGCGGAGGATCGCTGGCAGTTTCAACATGTGAGTGCTTCTCCTGATTTATTCAAGTTTTTCTGTTATTTTATTTGTAATTAATTATGATTACGTTAAATTTGATCTATTAAGTAGAAACTTCAGCCAGTAAGATTGCCTTTTTTCTTCGAGGAGTTTGAGATGTAAAACCCAGGTCGGATGCACTGGGATTTTTAAGTAGTTTGTACAAATATATTCTTAAATATTTGTTAAAAATTTCCTGTATACACACACATACATGTGATTAATTAGTTGCCTACTGATCTAGGATTTATAGGTAGTTTGGAAAAATACATTTTCAATATCTTTTAAGAATTTCCTCGTATGTGTAATTTGAGTATGAGAAAATTGTATGGGATCGAATTTGGTCGACCACGTCTCAGCGGTAACACGACCAACCATTGGGTACCTACGTGTCGGTACAGGGGAAGAGGGCGACCCAGGGACAGGGGCGGAGCTACCCTTGTCCGAGGGGTGTCAACCGACACCCCTTCGCCGGAAAATAACACTGCGTAAATAGATATTTTTTTAAAAAAATTGAATATATACAAGGGGTTGACACCCCTTGACACAAGACAAACTCTTAGTGCAATGGTCAAGGAGTGTCAAAATTTACACAAGGTTGCAAGTTCCATTCCCGATAGCAGCAATTTTTTTTTTATTTTGACACCCCTTTATATAATTTCTGGCTCTGCCACTGCACAGGGAGGAAAGGAGAGACGCCCTCGCATCATCGTTGGCTTCGTTATAAGATATATTTCTTCCTTTGTCGTTCCCTAGATAAGAAAAGGATCCTCCACTGATCCAGACCTTGTAAAAAAGTCAGTTGTTCTTTTGGACAAGAAATACAATTCTCTTTCTCTACTCTTCATCTCTCTATTGGTTTATGTCCTCTACTATTGCAGTTCCATTTTTACTAAAACTATCCTAGGGTTCATTATTTCAAACGATTTATCCATTCATTTTTATTGATTGATTTGCTTAAAAAAAGTTTAATATCTTTTGAGTCAAACAATTTGGCGCCGTCTGTGGGGATTTCCATAGTCGAAATCATAGTTCTCATCTAGGATATCAAAAGCAACGATCACTATTCTTCGTACCCCATAAGAACCAACAATGGCGGAAAAAGAAGCAAGGTTGAAAATGATAGCAGATGTCTCAAACAACCTCTTAGGCTCCCTCGACGAAGCCAATAGGGAAGATACCGAGAATATAACACCTAGCGGTACACTAGAGGGGGAGATCTCACCCTCTTTACACGGGGATCTGACAGTCTTGCGTGAGAGAGGAGCTTCCACGTCTACGGCGAAAGAAACACCACCAGCAATCAAAAAGCTGCTAGAGGAATGGTTGACGAGCGCCCTAAGTAACATGCTCGAGAAACCCCCTCAGGGAAATGCCGAAGATTCGCCAACGGCGGAAATTGCAGCCATCACAGGCGAGCCAGGACCTACACGGACAAGCAACACCCGCACTGTCATCGATGCAAGTGGTGATACACTCGCAACCGTCCTAAAGAAAATGGAAGAAATGGAAAACGAGAACAAATTACTTCGCGACCAAATGAAAGAGCACCAGGAAAGGGTCGACAAAATACCTGGCCCCCCTAAGCTGCTACCAAAATGCGATGTGGGAAGGTTTGTCGAACAACCGTACAGTGAGGAGGCTGCTCCTTACCCCATCCCTAAAACCTTCAAAATGCCACCATACTTGAAAATATACGATGGAACCACGGATCCAGAAGATCATCTAATCCATTATGTCACCGCGGTAAAGGGCAATGACCTGTCAAAAGAACAAGTGACATCCGTACTGTTGAAAAAGTTCGGTGAAACTCTGACAGGAGGAGCATTAACATGGTATTCACAGTTACCAGCACGGTCGATATCAACGTTCGAGGAGATGGCAGACAAATTCGCCACCACTCACGCAGGAGCGAAGAAGTCTGAAGCTAGGGTCAACGACATCTTCGCCATCCGGCAAACAGCGGGCGAGGGACTTCGAGACTTCTTGGCCTGATTCAACAGGGTAAGAATGGGACTGCCAAATGTGTCAGAAGGAATGGCGGTCGCAGCCTTCCAAAATGGGCTGAATAAAAGCGGATCGAAAGCAACCAAGAAATTGCTCAGCAGACTCATGAAGTACCCTCCCACCACATGGGAAGAGATCCATAACGCCTACTGCGCCGAAGTAAGGGCAGATGAAGACGATCTTAACGGTCCAACTCAGCGGCTAACGTCAGTCCAGGTCGAGGCAAGAAGAGATCGACGTAACGACAGAAGAAGGGACCAGCCCCCACGTTTCAATCGAGAAAGGCATCAGCCTTACGTCAGAACCTCCAACCCGCCCACATGCGGACGCCATGCTATGACACACGACACCCCTTCGGAACGAAAGAGGTATGCCTCCACTATTATCTGCTCATAACTTTTGTGTTTCCCCTTCAGAAATAGTGTACGAACTGGAAAAGCTGGGCACGAAGGTGCAGTGGCCGCCGAAAATGTAATCGAACCCAAGCGCAAGAAGGTCAAACGTCCTTTGCGAATTCCACCAGGAAAGAGGACACAAAATCGAAGATTACATAGGCCTGCGACAAGAGGTGGTCAAAATGCTAAACCAGGGGTACTTAAAGGAACTTCTCAGTGATAAAGGAAGGGCTAACTTCGCCAGAGGACGAGACCCCTCTCTAGGACCTCCAAAACCGCCGTCACCGGCACGCACCATACAGATGATTATCGGCGGCACTGACAAGTCGGTGATCAACCAAGTGAAGTTCACCACCACGCACAAACTCAAACGCATGGTCGTCCACGAACGGTATGACGACTTCGAAGATAGTATCATCTTCGAAAAGTCACATGTCGATGGTTTGTCTTTCCCTCACTATAATGCTTTAGTTATAACTTTACGCATCGTTGATACAGATGTAAAAAGAATCATGATAGACGACGGAAGTGGCGCGTGTATTATCCACCCGAGAGTTCTCGTGCAAATGAGGCTCGCGGATAGAATAATACCGCGTTGTATAACACTAACCGGTTTTAACAATACAGTAGAGCGGACATCCGGGGAAATAATGCTACCTGTCTTAGCAGGAAAGGTCACGCTGGAAACCACATTCCACGTCATGAACCAGGATACGGCCTATAACGCAATCATAGGACGCCCTTGGATACACGCCATGCGAGCCGTCCCATCGAGCTTTTACCAAGTGCTCAAATTTCCAACCCCGTGAGGGGTATTCAGTATTCGAGGCGAACCACGTACCGCCCAAGAATGCTACCGGATCGCCCAGGATTGCACACACACCAAATAATTGAAAGGAGCGAGCGCGAAGGCATAGCAATTAGCCATGAGAGGGACTAAGCCCGACCCACCAGCAGAGGTCATCAGAGACCCAGACGCCGTAGAGGCCTGCAAAACAACTATAGAAAACCTTGACCCGGTCCAGTTGGATGACGCCGACAACACAAAAAAGGCTTACATCGAGCACAACCTCCCAGAACCAGGTAAGTACCATGAATTTCTGACTAATAACGTCGATTTGTTTGCCTTTTCCCACTCAGATATGCCGGGCATCCCAAGGAATATCGCCACTCATAGGTTGAATGTCGACCCGCTCTACCCGTCAGTACGGCAGGCAAGGAGAAAATTCAATGCCGCAATCAACGAAGCGGTCAGCGAAGAGGTGGACAAATTGCTCACCAATGGTTTCATCAGAGAATCAAAGTATCCCTAATGGGTCGCCAATGTAGTCATGGTCAAAAAGAAGAACGGGAAGTGGCGAATGTGCGTGGACTTCACTGACCTGAACAAGGCATGCCCAAAAGACCCCTTCCCGTTACCCCATATCGACCAACTGATCGATGCAACGGCAGGGCATGAACTGCTAAGCTTTTTAGACGCTTACTCCGGTTACAACCAAATCCTGATGGCTGAAGAGGATCAGCAAACGACAACCTTCATCACTCATTAAGGGACTTATTGCTATAAGGTAATGCCGTTCGGACTCGAGAACGCGAGGGCCACTTACCTGCGGTTGGTCACCAAAATGTTTAAGGAACAGCTCGGTAAAACGATGGAGGTCTACATCGATGATATGCTGGTAAAGTCAGCAAAGAAAGAGGACCACATTGATCATTTGAAGGAAGCTTTCGAGATATTGAGGAAGTACGGGATGAAGTTGAATCCAGAAAAATGCGCTTTCGGTGTGGCCTCAGGAAAATTTCTGGGCTTCCTCGTATCACAACGAGGAATCGAAGTCAACCCAGATTAAATCAAAGTCATTGACTCGATACATGAAGCACTGACCAGCAAGAAACAGGTGCAGAAGCTGACGGGGCGAATAGCCGCCTTGTCGAGGTTCATTTCACGGTCCTCGGACAGATGTCACAAATTCTTCAACGTACTAAGGAAAGATCAGGGCTGCAATGGAACGAGGAATGCACCGACGCCCTGAAGAAACTAAAAGCATACCTGTCCTCACCACTGTTGCTCGTCAAAGCGGACCCATGCGAATGTTTGCTCGTGTATCTAGCCGTATCTGAGGTAGCTGTCAGCGCAGTCCTGGTTCGCGAAAACAGAGGTACGCAATCCCCTATCTATTATATCAGCAAAACCTTAATAGATGTCGAGACGAGGTACCCTCACCTTGAAAAACTTGCTCTAGCACTAGTCACAACTTCACGCAAACTTAGACCATACTTTCAATGTCACCCCATAAAAGTAATAACGACCTTCCCCCTAAGAGGCATTCTACATAAACCCGAGCTCTCAGGCAGACTCGCCAAATGGGCGATAGAGCTCAGTGAGCACGACATAACCCATCACCTGCGAACCGCGATTAAGTCACAGGTGCTCACTGATTTCGTTGCCGATTTCAGCACAGAAATATTGCATGAGGCAGAGCAAGAAGTGCTTCGTGCCTCCGCACGTATCGACCTCTGGACTCTCTACACCGACGGCGCTTCGAACGCCTCGGGATCGGGACTGGGACTCGTCCTCGAAGTCCCTACGGGCGAAGTAATTCGCTAGTCCATACGATGCCCCGAGATGACTAACAACGAGGCCGAGTATGAGGCTGTGATTGTAGGTCTGAAGTTAGCCCTCAAATATGGCGCACGACGGCTCATCCTCCATTGCGACTTTCAACTCGTCGTAAATCAGGTCACCAGGACTTTCCAAATCAAAGAGCAAAGAATACAGAAGTACCAATCGGAAATCCATAAATTCATGCCTGAGTTCGACGAGTGCCGCTTCGATCAGATCCCGAGGGCATAAAACCGAAGCAGACGGCCTCGCCAAATCAGCTGCGGCCACCAGGAATATCAACAAAGGAAAATGTGGTCACCCTCCTACATTCTGCAATAGACCACGTCGAAGTACTCTCTCTACATTTAACCTGGAACTGGCGTAATCGCCTTGTATCATATTTACATGACGGAACACTCCCGCAAGACAGAAAAGAAGCCAGGAAACTCCGAACGCAGGCCGCTCGGTACAGCCTGGTAAATTACGACCTCTACGAGAGAACATTTGGTGGTCCCCTAGCCAAATGTCTGGGGCCGCACCAAACAAAGCAAGTATTGGAGGAAGTACACGAGGGTCACTGCGGAGCCCATACAGGGAACCGCGCCCTCATCCAATGCCTCATCCGTGCTGGATACTATTGGCCCACTATGAAAAAAGAAGCAGCAGACTATGTCCGAAGATGCAAGCAGTGCCAAAAATACGCCTCTATGATACATCAAGCAGGGGAACTCCTCCATTCCGTCACTTCGCCGTGGCCTTTCATAAAATGGGGAATGGACATAGTCGGCCCCCTTCCGGCAAGACGAGGAAAGGTACGTTTCCTTTTGGTTTTAACTGACTATTTCTCTAAGTGGGTGGAAGCAGGTGCGTACGCACAAATACGCGAACAGGAGGTCATCTCCTTCATATGGAAGAATATTATATGCCGTTTCGGCATCCCCAAAGAAATCAGTTGCCATAACGGACCCCAATTTGTCGGGAAGAAAACAACTGAGTTCTTCGAAAAATGGCATATTAAGCGGATACTCTCCACACCATATCACCCCCTGCCAACGGCCAAGTCGAGTCCTCCAATAAAGTGGTATTGAACATATTAAAGAAGCTCGAAGAAGCCAAAGGGTTATGGCCCGAATTATTACCTGAAGTATTATGGACATATCGAACTACACCAAAGTCCAGCACGGGAGAAACGCCATACTCACTAGTCTACGGGACCGACGCAGTCATACTCGTCGAAGTTGGGGAGCCCAGACTGAGATACTCCCATATAAGCAGAGCAGTTAACGATGAGAGTAGGTTGCAAGACCTAGATGAGGTCGAAGAACGGAGAGATATGGCCTACATAAGAATGATAGCCCAGAAGCAACAAGTGGAGAGATATTACAATAAGAAAGCAAAGGTATGATCACTCAAAGTTGGCAACTACATCCTCAAAGCCAAAACATTGGCATCAAAAGACCCAAACGAGGGAAAGTTGGGAACCAGCTGGGACGGACCATATAAAATCATAGCGATGGCAAACAAGGGAGCATTCCAACTAGAAATGATGGAAGGAAAACTACTCCAAAACGATTGGGATGTCGCCCATCTCAAGTATTTCCACTTCTGAAAGGTGTCACCTAGTCGTACTCTTTTTCCCTTACCTGAGTTTTGTTCCAATCTGGTTTTCTCAGGGAGGTTTTTAACGAGGTGGCAACAGAGGGCGCCCTATGGATCAGAGCGTTGTTCATCACCCCGGCCCATCGGCACGACCTCTAGGCCAAAGTAATGAAGGGACTACACCAGGCAACCTCTATTGTACGAGCAAAATTCCATTGTATAAATAGAAATCTCCATCGTGTGAACAAGATTCTCCATTTGAATGAACACCTCCATCATGAGAAACGCAATCGGTTTGTACACTATGGATACTACTTCGACTACGGTCGAAGCAACATCCTAACGGCTAAGGCCATCGACATCAGTTCGACCTCGCTCGAACCACGACGGATACTACTTCGACCACGGTCGAAGCGACATCCTAACGGCTAAGGCCACCGACATCAGTTCGACCTCGCTCGAGCCACGACGGATACTACTTCGACCACGGTCGAAGCGACATCCTAACGGCTAAGGCCACCGACATCAGTTCGACCTCGCTCGAGCCACGACGGATACTACTTCGACCACGGTCGAAGCGACATCCTAACGGCTAAGGCCACCGACATCAGTTCGACCTCGCTCGAGCCACGACGGATACTACTTCGACCACGGTCGAAGCGACATCCTAACGGCTAAGGCCACCGACATCAGTTCGACCTCGCTCGAGCCACGACGGATACTACTTCGACCACGGTCGAAGCGACATCCTAACGGCTAAGGCCACCGACATCAGTTCGACCTCGCTCGAGCCACGACGGATACTACTTCGACCACGGTCGAAGCGACATCCTAACGGCTAAGGCCACCGACATCAGTTCGACCTCGCTCGAGCCACGACGGATACTACTTCGACCACGGTCGAAGCGACATCCTAACGGCTAAGGCCACCGACATCAGTTCGACCTCGCTCGAGCCACGACGGATACTACTTCGACCACGGTCGAAGCGACATCCTAACGGCTAAGGCCACCGACATCAGTTCGACCTCGCTCGAGCCACGACGGATACTACTTCGACCACGGTCGAAGCGACATCCTAACGGCTAAGGCCACCGACATCAGTTCGACCTCGCTCGAGCCACGACGGATACTACTTCGACCACGGTCGAAGCGACATCCTAACGGCTAAGGCCACCGACATCAGTTCGACCTCGCTCGAGCCACGACGGATACTACTTCGACCACGGTCGAAGCGACATCCTAACGGCTAAGGCCACCGACATCAGTTCGACCTCGCTCGAGCCACGACGGATACTACTTCGACCACGGTCGAAGCGACATCCTAACGGCTAAGGCCACCGACATCAGTTCGACCTCGCTCGAGCCACGACGGATACTACTTCGACCACGGTCGAAGCGACATCCTAACGGCTAAGGCCACCGACATCAGTTCGACCTCGCTCGAGCCACGACGGATACTACTTCGACCACGGTCGAAGCGACATCCTAACGGCTAAGGCCACCGACATCAGTTCGACCTCGCTCGAGCCACGACGGATACTACTTCGACCACGGTCGAAGCGACATCCTAACGGCTAAGGCCACCGACATCAGTTCGACCTCGCTCGAGCCACGACGGATACTACTTCGACCACGGTCGAAGCGACATCCTAACGGCTAAGGCCACCGACATCAGTTCGACCTCGCTCGAGCCACGACGGATACTACTTCGACCACGGTCGAAGCGACATCCTAACGGCTAAGGCCACCGACATCAGTTCGACCTCGCTCGAGCCACGACGGATACTACTTCGACCACGGTCGAAGCGACATCCTAACGGCTAAGGCCACCGACATCAGTTCGACCTCGCTCGAGCCACGACGGATACTACTTCGACTACGGTCGAAGCAACATCCTAACGGCTAAGGCCATCGACATCAGTTCGACCTCGCTCGAACCACGACGGATACTACTTCGACTACGGTCGAAGCAACATCCTAACGGCTAAGGCCATCGACATCAGTTCGACCTTGCTCGAACCACGACGGATACTACTTCGACCACGGTCGAAGCGACATCCTAACGGCTAAGGCCAGCAACATTAGCTCGACTCGAACCACGATGAAATGCGGATATAACGATAATCAATACATCCGTACGAAGACTAAGTGTCTCACATCAAACTAAAAAGGAAAAACGGCAAACAAGCAAAATGGCAAAAATAGTTTATATTACAAACAAAATGTTATTTACATTCGCCCATACAGGAGGGCCCCAATACAACCAGCGCTCAAAAAACTTTCAAATAAAACAACCAAACTGAAACTAGTCGTCGGCCACGGCAGGGTAAGCATCTTCATGCCATGAGTCTGAATCGAGGTGGTTCACGTCGTCAGGGGAAACACCCTCCCCATCGGGAGGCTCATATCCACATGACTTACGAGCCGTACGTGCTTTAGCGTGCACTGTCTGAACTTCCTCCTCCGTCGCACGGCCTTCGGCGCGAAAGGCTCTATACACATCGAGCCGAGCCTCCGCATACACCCACGTCTCATATAAACGACGATTCGAGCCCTGACCGACCAAAGGGCGAGATGTGGAAGGATCGGGGCGGCGATCTGCTTCTCCTGCCCTCGACGGAGCTACTTGCCTTTGCAGCGAGGACAATTTCGCACCTAGCTCCCCAAGACGTCTCTCAAGCTCCGCAACCCGACTGCTTGAGGCCTCTCTTTCCCGTGTAAGTTCCGACCTAGATAGGTGGAGGGCATCCTCCAATGGGACCGTTTCAGAAATGGCGGCGGCCAACTTATCAGCACTGGCATTCAACTCGCCCCTGAGCCCGTCAATCTCCGCTGTCTTGGCGCTCAGTTCGGCGCTCAAACCGGTCACCTTCAACTGCAGGTCGGCATTCTCTACAGTCACCCCTCGACCCAATTCGAGCTCATCCTCCTTCGCCTTAAGGAGGACCTCCAATTCGCTGTTACGAGCGATGGCCCTCACGAGCTCCCCATCTCTCTCCTCTAGTTCCGCAACCCTGCTCTCCAATTGGGCCTCCCGTTGTTTGAGCCCTTCGTGGAACACTTGGAATTCAGAGTCTTGAAGGCAGAGGTCGGACACCGCCCAATGCTTGGCACGGTGCTGTTGGGACTTCGTCAACATTTTCTTATAAAGCTCCGTCCTCCCCTTCTTCACCTCCAGGACGAGGGTGTAAAAAGAAAAAATAAACAGAAGTAAGCACACATTTCCATGTCAATCCTACAATACAAAAAAAAAGAAGTAAGGAAACCCACTTGTAGGGCCATGCCAGCGACCTTCCGAGACAGCTCCGTATCACTCATCGTTCTGAGCGTCTCGCTCTTAGGAGCGGCGCATAAAAGGGTAAGAGTCGATGTGACGTGCTCACTGTTTAGCGGCAAATTGTAATCCCCCGTGATTACTATGCGACGGTCAGACCCATCCGTCACCATTTCCACATGGGTGTGGCGATCCAAAAATTCATTTACATCCTCCGGGCGATGTCGGAACCCGACCCATCAGCTTCCACGCTAGGCCCTCCGACGTTGGTCGACGCACCCCCCTCAGCGGGGCGCATCGAACTAGCTCCAGGCGCAGTCCTCCTCTCATGGGCTGACCTCCCCGACAAAATGGCATCAGCCATGAACACGGGCATTGACGTCGTCTGAGATGCCCCACTCCCGTCAGCATCAGTAGCCACCCCCTTTCCTAACTCCAACCTTCTCCTTCTCTCTAATGGTTCGTCACCGTCAGAGGATTCGTCGGCAAGATGAGAAATCGGCGCCAACGAGGGTGTATCTCTTACCGTTGTAGAGGCAGATGGGGTCTCCCGCTGAAGAGGTAGAGGACAGCCCTCTCGGACAGACGCACACAAAACGTCCTGAGCTTCTACGACAGCAGCAAGTCGTCTAACAGCAGGGACTGGTGCCCTTCTCCTAGAAGCTCCCCGACCTGTCATCAACAAGAATCATACAGTGATATAGAGCCACACGACTGGCGACGCAATAAATAAAAGGTTTACCTGAGGAAACCTTAGGGCCGTAGCGTTCAATGAAGGCAGCCCACGTTCGAGTCTCCTCCGCATGAGGCAATAGGCCGGCAACCCTGTTCTTGAGACCGACGACAGTCTGAGGTGGGCGAGTCATAGCTGCAAAACAAACTGTTAGAAGCAACATTTGCGGAAGATGGAGAGTACAATGAACTACGATACTTACGATTGTCATTTCACTTTTCTAGGAACCCGACGGGGTTAGAAACCACGTGCTCAGTCTTGATAAAGAAGTATTTGTGCCAATACTTACGGCTCGGTCGGTTGTCTGTTCCGACCACCAGTCCCTTTGTGCCACGAAGCCTTAGGTGCACCATGGCACCTAAGGAAACCGGGGGAGAATAAATGCAAGAGGTGGTGCACGGAGACGTCACTCCCAGCTAGTTCCGCGTATTTAGTCAACAAAAGGAGCACTTTGAGCGTGTATGGCGTGAGCTGAGCTGGGCAGATATGATAGAATCTGCAGAACTCGTCCGCCAAAGGAAAAAGAGGCAGGGTATAACCAATCACAAATGGGTACTCGTAGAAAGCGCATTACCCGGGTCTGTGAACGTTAGCGTAGTCCCCATCCTCCAGAACCATCTCCACGTTAGCGGGGATACCGTATTTAACACGAAGAGCGTCGAGATGAGTTTGGTCTGTCTCCGAAAGTACGGGGCTCGGAGTAGGATGTGGGTTCTTACTGAAGTCACTCCGAGACGAAGGATGTCGTGGTAGTAATGCCTCCACTGTAAGAGGGTTGTCATCATCCTCCACCTTCACTTCTCCGCTATCGGAGAAAGGCACTGCACTCACCGGAGCAATCTCAGGAACTTCCTCAGTAGGGCGACGGGATTTCGGCATGATTTTGTATAGAAGTAGCAAGTCACACCAATGCAGAATGAGAAAAGAAGGCTTCCGATCAAGAATGAAAGTGAGAAAATGAGGAGATGCGAAAACGGAAGAAGAAGACCGAAGAGTTCTCAAGAATGGCTAAAGTTCTTCTAACGAAATTAAACCCTTCACCTATTTATAGGGTTGGGTGGCGCCAGAATCGAGGCGGCAGGCTTCAAATCAGCGCGGGAAACCAAGCACCAAACCGTCAGCTTTTTTGCCTCGAAAATACGCATAATGATGACGCATGCGAACGCTGACGTCACCCAGGAAGAGCGCTCTTTTCAACGTTCCGCCAAATGTGATTACGATCTCTCTCTACTGGCCACGTCGTAACATTTCGACAAGCCAAATTCTCTTTAAAAGAGGCATTAATTCCGCCCATCGAGGACGCACCTCGCTGCGACCTCGACAAGCGGAGGGACTAATTGTATGGGGATCGAATTTGGTCGACCACGTCTCAGCGGTAACACGACCAACCATTGGGTACCTACGTGCCGGTACAGGGGATGGGGGCGACCCAGGGAGGAAAGGAGAGACGCCCTCGTATCATCGTCGGCTTCGTTATAAGATATATTTCTTCCTTTGTCGTTCCCTAGATAAGAAAAGGATCCTCCACTATATAAGGGGGATCCAGGCCTTGTAATAAAGTCAGTTGTTCTTTTGTTAAAAAGAGTTTAATATCTTTTGAGTCAAACAAAAATCAGATCAGCCTCTAAAAAGCTGGTGCTGAGTCCGGTGAGTGGTGACTGTTCTTTATTTTCAGTTACTATAGCCACAAATTGTTGGTTATTAATTAAGTATAAATAAACCAATGTATTAGGGAGTGCTTATTCGTATGAAGCATCTTTTTTAAGTCTCTACAGAAATGGGTGGTCCGACATTTTCCACCCGTCAGTTCCACTAACCAGTTTGATTCTTTGGGACTTTTTTCTTTGTATTCTCACGTTTACCTCTAGTGGATGGTGCAACATGGATTTCTTTACTAATTCTTTCTTCTGCATTTGCAGAGCTTGCAAGATAAATTATTAATATCAAATTGACCTTTCGATAGTTCAATGATGTTAAACTTTTTCAAATATTGCCCCTCACATCCATTTTATATTATGACGTTTGAAAAGTTTAACTAGACATGCTGTAATAAATTTTTATTTGACTTGTGTATTTTATTCATTGTGGTAGGAGAAAGTATTAAAATAACAAGTGAAAAGTCTGTTTTATGGATAAAGAATATTACGTGAAATTTGAATTTGAAATTTTGAATTGATTTGCTTCTTTAAATATATGAAACCATCTATGAAAATATTATTAGTACTCCATTTGTCTCATTTTATATGAAGGCATCTGACTTTGCACAAATTTTAAAATACAGTATAAAGAAACTTATGACATGTAAGTTAGATATATGCAAAGTACCATAATTATCCTTTTAAGTAAGTGATAGTGAGAGTTTCACATTTATTTTTGTTCTCTCTTCTTATAAAAGAATGAAGTTTTGTATCAAGTGGGTCCCAACAAGTCATGTCATTAAGGGTAAAAATGGGATGCTAAGATTAACTAATTTCCAAAAAGAGAAAGATTTCATTCTTCTTGGACAGGCTAAAAAGGAAAGTGTGTCACATAAAATGAGACAGAGACAATATAAGTTTGTCAAACATTTTGTGACGTCCTAAACTAGAAAGTGTCTTGGGATGGGGGAGAACTACGTTATCTGATCTCAAAAAAGTGTGCATCATGTGATACTATGTGGATAGTTTAGTTCACATGTTGACAATTCATCATTTATCAGGGAATATCTTCCTATGGGAGGTAGTGTCAACATGATCGAGGAGTCACTGAAGTTAGCCTACGGGGAGAACTCAGACTTGATAAAAGATAAGCGCATTGCAGCAATTCAAGCTTTATCTGGGACTGGAGCATGCCGAATTTTTGCAGACTTCCAAAGGCGCTTTTGTCCTGATTCACAGATTTATATTCCTGTTCCTACATGGTCTAAGTAAGTGTATTCTTCTGCTTCTCTGCATCTCTACAGCATCCTAATTGATCTTCCTCAATTGGTTTTTGCACATTAAAACATGAGTATGCAAATACCTTCAAAATTTTCTAATTTCCTGTCATTACTAATATGAAATTCTTGGCAGTCATCATAACATTTGGAGAGATGCTCATGTCCCTCAGAAAACGTATCATTATTATCATCCTGAAACAAAGGGGTTGGACTTCGCTGCATTGATGAATGATATAAAGGTAAGAAAACATATATTTGAGGTTGTTTTCCATGATGGTTGGTTCTCCTGTTTGATGATATAGTGTCCCTCCTCAAGTGGCAATTATGTGTTCTATCCTGATGTATTTCAATTTTCATTGACATAGAATGCCCCAAATGGATCATTCTTTCTGCTTCATGCTTGTGCTCACAATCCTACTGGGGTGGATCCTACAGAGGAACAATGGAGGGAGATCTCACACCAGTTCAAGGTAATGATTTGTATGTTTTGTCTCTCCCTTGTCATAAGTCATATTAAATTTATTACACTGGTTCCAGGTGAAGGGACATTTCGCTTTCTTTGACATGGCCTATCAAGGATTTGCTAGTGGGAATCCAGAGAAGGATGCTAAGGCTATCAGGATATTTCTTGAAGATGGTCATCCGATAGGATGTGCCCAATCATATGCAAAAAATATGGGACTATATGGCCAGAGAGTTGGTTGCCTAAGGTAAACTACTACTCCCACTGTCATACCTTGTTTCCCTAGTTACAATCTGGAGAGTCAAACTAACTTTTTCTTAGACCATAGTTGGTCTATTTTCAAATGTTCTAATTCCAAAAGCAGTTACTACTATTAATTTTTTACCGTATGTCATATTTTTCATATAATCAATATGTAGAGTTATTTATTTATATATTTTAAATTTATTTAGAATAAATTGAGTTATTTCCAGTAATTTCAGTTCATTTCCACCTCAAAGTCCAACTCGACGAGAAAAACAGAATTTTGCTAGTCAAAACTTAGATCCAACAAAAAGCACCAAAATTTTGGTTTTAAATTATTAAAAATGTCTAGTCTAGGTTTTCGTCCTATGCAAGTGATGTGATTTTACAATCTTAGAATAAGGCATCAATCAATCCCAAACTAGTTTGATTCAACTATATAAATCTTTGTTCCTATTTCACGGCATTGGGCCCATTGCATTCCAATGATGGTAAATAAGACAAATTAAGGGTTCTCTAAGATTAGAGATTCCTTAATAAAATCTCATACTAATATCTACATTGTCACACAAGTCTCTGACCTTAAAAAAGGACTTCTAGCAGACACCAGATTTAATGTAAGTGTAGCAACAACAGCTAAGTTTTGATCCAAACTAGTTAGTATCGCTTATATGAATCCCTTGATTCCATTGACTAGCACTGGAGGCATGAAATAGAAAACTTTTCTTCTGATTTAAATCTATTATTAAATTATTGAGGAGAAAAAATTGGATTACTTGTTGGTAAATCTTATTTGTTGTTTCAAACACACACAAAGCCGAAAGACCTCTAATACTTTTGCTGAGATGCTTCCGCAATTCACTGCAGTGTGGTTTGTGAGGATGAAAAACAAGCAGTGGCAGTGAAAAGTCAGTTGCAGCAGCTTGCTAGGCCCATGTACAGTAATCCACCTGTTCATGGCGCGCTCGTTGTTTCTACCATCCTTGGAGATCCAAACTTGAAAAAGCTATGGCTTGGGGAAGTGAAGGTAATACGGTTAGAACAAGATAAAGATTTATGATTGTATAACTATCATTGCTATTTTGACAAAAGGTAGGAACTAGGAATCTTGCTATTAAAGATATTTGCTTGCCTTTATTTTGGAAAAAGGGTATTTTCTCGCTTTTTCAAATGTATGAGATTTGGATCGAGCCGACACATGGAGATGCTGTGCAATTTTCTGCTACTCGCATGGAAAGGATCTTTTTCTTTTGGTGATATGTTTAAGCACCAATTTGCCGAAGCCTACTATGTTGTCCAATCTTTTCAGCCACAGAAACAGGTCTAAACCAGCACCTAACTTTAATAAGCTTACCATGGTAGTTTCAGCAAAGATAAATTGGTCTGTGCAGCCGTTAACTGTTTTCTTTGTCGGGCATGTTAAACTTGTATTTCTCCCAGCAGGGGAGGAGGTAGCCTTTTGGCTACGGGTTCAACTGAACCCATAACTTTCAACACGGAATATGAATTTATATACCTACTAAAATTTCAACAAGTATTAGATTTGAACCTACTAAAATTTCAACAAGTATAATGAGTGCAATACTTAATCTTCAAAATTTGAACCTATTAAATTAAATCTTGGATCCGCCTCTATCTCAAAGGTCAAGTTGGTGTTGTGGCTGCTTTTTAGCTTTGTGCTCATTATCAGAGCATCATATGTTTAAGCGTAAAGGTTCAATGTCTAAGAGTTCTTTTTCCAGGGCATGGCTGATCGCATTATCGGGATGAGAACTGCTTTAAGAGAAAACCTTGAGAAGTTGGGATCACCTCTATCCTGGGAGCACATAACCAATCAGGTATTGAAATCAACGACTTCTGTTGTTTTCTATATAGCATATAACTATTAAGAAAATTATTATGGTTCACCTACTGCCCCATTAATACTCGATACCTACAGATTGGCATGTTCTGCTATAGTGGGATGACACCCGAACAAGTCGACAGTTTGACAAAAGAGTATCACATCTACATGACTCGTAATGGTCGTATCAGGTATAATTTTTAGGTCACCAATTTCTACTTAATGCTCCGGTGTTCTTCTGCGAGTTATATCTCATTATTTTTTCCACTATGTTATGTCTTTTGTATGTGCAGTATGGCAGGAGTTACTACTGGAAATGTTGGTTACTTGGCAAACGCTATTCATGAGGTTACCAAATCAGCTTAATGTCTGAAACCATGGATTCATTTTAAATAACCAGCAGCGGAAGGCTGTGGAAACGACATCAAATGTCAGAATATCAAGATACATTTTTTCCCCCCTACCATTTTCTTTCCTTGTAGGATGGACTGTTGAATTCCCTTTTTTCTGATGGGTGAGGGAATTGAGGAAACACGTTGTAATAGCTAAGTTAAAATAATCATAACTGACAGAGGAACGAATAGGGACTTGATTCTGGGAGAATTTTGAGGTGTAGAAGCAGAGTCTTTAGACATGTTGAGGTGGAGAAGTTTCTCTGGTGTATTATATATCATTCTAGGATACATCAAGTCATACAATTAGCCCAACCCGGCACCATTCGCCAGCCATGAGGCACTGGATTAAACTCATCTGCGGATGTTACCATTAATTCTAGGTTGCATCAACTGAACTTCATCNGGGGGGTGGAATTCTACCCTTTTAACTGTAACTGGAAAAGGATCATGTTTAAAAAGATTGCACCTTTTATAATTTAATTCAACTACTCTAGCTTCATTTTAAGATATTTCTTGGTGAAGGACTCAAGGTAAATAGCTGAAACAGTCGTCTGGTAACCAGCAGTGGTATGGCATGATGAGTATTTGCCATCTCATTTGTTAGCTTCCTATTAAAAAGCCTTATCGACATTTCGTTTGCTCTAAGTGGTATTTGAATGTCCATTTTTCTTCCATCTTTTGGGTTTCCCTTGGTAATAATTTTCCTCTACTAATACACAACTATGAAACTTGAAAAATATATTATAAGATTTTAAGTTTGAGAAAAAACAATCAAATTGATCCTTCAAAGGCAAAAAAAAAAAAAAAGCCAAAGCTTGGAGAGACCTTGGATAACATTTGCTCCAGACACAGGAGAACAGGAAAAAGAGCAAAAAGGAAGCATGTAAATATAAATAACCACAACTGAAAGCTACAAATCCTAATATGTCTTCTCAAGGAAATCTGCCTAACTAGACATTACAATATTTATCATTTTATACTCGTATCTGAAATTTTCTTATCAAAACAATATACAAAAGCGGCAACAAGTCTGCTATTAAGATGACATAGTAGCAGGATCACTTCCTTGTAAGCCAAGCAGCGACTATACGCATACAACTTACAGGCGTACATAGCTGCTGGTTAAGCCAAAATGCCAGGTTACACTAAATCCACAAAGCCTCCCTCTACCTTGATACACCAGCTTTATGTTTCATTAGGACAATTACGTTGCACCAGGATAGGGAAAATTCAAACCAGTTTGCCTCCACACATGCTCAGGGATCAGCTTGCTTACCAAATCAGGTGAAGCTCCAATTAACTGCAAGCAACAGGCAGACAATGAGAATAATCACAAAGAAACAAAAGATTGGTCCATGTATGTTGAACAACCCACTAGTAGAAAACAAGTCCATCTAGTTGACAATGAGAATAAATACCCAATGCCTGCCTCATACAATTTTTTTTTTACACACACACACACACACATGCGTGCGTGTTTGTGCATGCAATTCCTGAGAGAAGGCTCATATTGGATAATAACAGGAACCTTTTTCTAATGGTTAATGTTTCTGATAATAAGTTGTGAAGCCAAAATTATTATCTTGATGTTTAAAAATCTGCTAACTGTTTGGAAAATGGAAGCTTTTACCGAGTGATAAAATCGTAAAACCATCAATTACCATAGATAAATTCTCATGACAACCAACCACCAAAACTTAATTCTATTAAATAGCTCTGCAATAATCGGTAACTATAAATATGAATACTTAGATTCATGCACGTGCAGACAATTTTTAATACTCACGTTTTGAAGCAGAGGAAGTACAGATGAATAGAAGTGATTGTTATTTGTTAGGAAAAAGACAATAAATTATCAAAAAAAGGAAAAAAAGAATATGAACGACAAGACGCATGACGCACTTAAAAGTACAAGAAAAAAGGACAACACACAAAAATCATGAGCTAATATGTAACGCATCATTTTCCGGTATTATTCACTTTTGAATATCTTTTTCTAAAAGGACTTACTTTAAAAGTTCCTTTCCTGTAATTATCACTTCTCACGAGAAAAACATGAGCATCCCCACTCCCAACTCAACACTTCCGTTTATAACAAACATCCTAATAATGGATAAGGAAAACAATGCTCTAATTGACAAAATAAATCTTTGATGGTTGTGTAGAATTGCATAACCGTAAATTTAACCGGTGAGCCAGCAATTCGTCAGAAATTCAAAGATAAGGTCACACAGAATAGTTAAATAGTTCTGGACAGATATAATTATATTAGTAAAGGAACAAAAGATTTTGGAAAACATACTTCCTGTTTGAAGTTGAAAAGAGGTGGAAATGGACGTCCATTCGGGAGACGGGCATTGGGCTCACGAAGCTCATCAAAGAATGAATGTGCACACGCTTCTAGCTGCAAGGAGTAAAAGCAGGTAAATAGAGTGATATAGCATATGTTTTGAAGATGATACAGCAGTACTTTAAAGTCTATCACTTGCACAAGAGGAAATAAAGCTACAAAAAGCAATTCCATCTTGTGACTAACGCTCGGCTATATGTCACTGTCAGATTGCCACACATAGAGAGAATGAGACAACTCACCGCAGTACAGCGAAGACTTGGTGAATATTGGAGAAGCCGTGAAGCAAGATCAATTGCTTCAGGGGGCATTCTTTTGTGGAATACCTGAAACCATGGAAGTTTTTTAGCTCTCTTTTCAACTAAATCTGATCCTAGGGGTAGTTAACATATAAATATTTCAACAACAATATGACCTTATTCAGAATAACTACTAAAATATAATAATGCACAATACCTTGTGCCAAGGATGAGCTTTTATCTGTGGGAATCTGAAATCCGTGTAATTTGGGTTCATACATCGAATTTCTTCTCGAGTAGGAGTACCAAGGACCTGTGACAAGGTCTCGCATTAGTAAAAAGAGATCCATGTAATTGTTATCAGGATTACTAGAATGTCCAACAATGAAAGTATAAAGACACACCTTGATAATCTCTACAAGTTGGTCTACAGCATTTTCGCCGGGAAAGAGCGGCTGTCATAATTTATCATTAATGAAAGCTCAATAAAGTTACAAACTCCAATGAAATAATAGATAGAAAATTATCCACTTGAAAACAAAGTTATAACACAAACCTTCCCCAGAAGAAGCTCAGCAAGAACACATCCCGCTGACCAAATATCAATTGATGTTGTATATTCTGTGGCACCAAATATGAGTTCTGGAGCTCTGTAGTAGCGAGAGCAAATGTATGAAATATTTGCTTCACCATTCACCTGTGCATGGGAAAGTCTTTTAGTATTAAAATGCAACAAAATGAAATGGTTCAGTTTAAATGTTATGCGCAAAATAATTCTCCTGACAAACATACCAGGACTTTTGCACTTCCAAAGTCACAAAGCTTGACTTGATGGGTCAGAGGATCAACCTTCAAAGGACATACAATATAGATTTAGGTCAACGGTATCGTATAATAGGTGTAAAGTGGATTCTCCTTCACATACAATAGGAGTAAAGTGGATTCGCGTTAACATACCAAAAGATTTTGTGGTTTCACATCTCTATGGCAAATTCTTGGAACATTATGAATGTAAGCCAGCCCCCTGAATATCTGACGTACAGCTTACTTTATTAGGATCACATAATATCCAATTGCAGAAGAGCCATAGAAGATAAAGGAGGAGAGCAGTAAACCTGATACATATAAAGTTTGACATAGATGAGTGGCATCCTTTGGTTTGAATTGCTATAGTGCCTTAAAACCTTGTATAAACTTTCAGGGACATAATCCATGACCAAATTAAGGAAAAGCTCGTCTCTACTTGTCGTGGAAAAGAAGCAGTGCTTTAGACAAATGACATTTGGGTGATCCATCAAGCGCATCAGCTGTAGTTCACGATTTTTATACCGTTTGTCCTGCAAAACCTTCTTTATGGCCACGGTCTCTCCAGTTTCCAAGCATTTTGCCTAGAGACAGCAATGTTAGGTTACTCTATGTGCAAGCGGACTGATTCAAAGTTATAATTAAGTTAGCCCAAAACCTGAAACACTATTCCAAATGATCCTGTACCGACAACTCGCTCTGCCATGTAACTGATTGTCTGCAGAAAATAAATACAAAAAAGTGTCAATATTTCTGAAAAAAGCAAGTTTATCAAAGGAATGAATTTGCAAAAATATCTCATCAGATTCTGTCAGTTAAACTATCAAAAGTATTGACACCAACAATTAGAATCATCTTAGTAATGTCCCCAGATTAGCATCCCAATATTAATGAGCCAAGAAATTACAGAAATTTGAATTTCCAAATGAATAAGAACCAAAGAAACTGACATATATCAGGTACACACCCTTTTTGGTTCCCCATTCTTGCCTCCAATTGTGGTGGAAATTATGTGACCAGTGACAGCACCATTACCCTCAACAACGGCAGCTGACATTTCCTACAATGCAAAACAAGCAAGGTCAATTGAAATGCCAAAAGAACTCCATCTCGTTTAGAAACTAGTAAGAACCCGTCATTACCATCAGACGACCTTACAAAATCGTTCAACAAAAACAGAAAAGCAGCTAATGGAATAAAAACATAGGCTTTAAGAAAGCATCACATGATAGAGGCTTGTAACTGAAACAAATACACTATTTAATGAGAATCAGCCATCACCATTCACATGAAGCAAACGCTATGAAAGATTGAAGCACAATTTACCTAAAGATGAAGAAAAGCAGCTAAAAAGCCTTTTCATAAAAAGAGACTTGCAAGCAACCTAATAAAAATCAAGAATACCTGTCCTACATAATTCCCATCACACAAACAAGATAAAGGGTAAAAAAGTCACTACCCTACATAAAAACCCTCATGGATCTAACCCAATAAGTGCACTTTATACGAAACCCCAAAATCAGCTACACTAGAAACAAGTACTAGTACAGAGCAAACAGCAAGGAAACAAAGAATAATTATTTGGTAAATAAAACCAAAACATGAAGGGGAAGCTACTCAAAGTTAAAAAATTTAAAATAGTAAGAGCTACAAATAAAGATGTTCCAAAGGAAAATAAAACTAAAAACAAAAGCACTTTCTGCTGCTCTCTCATTTTGTTTCGGAAATACATTATTTTCCCCAGCAGCTGAAAAATACCTCAATTTAAGCAACTAACTCAAAAAAATCGAGCCGCCGGAAAATTCTCCGGTGATATCTCCGACGAACATTCCGGTCATGGAGAGCGCATGAACTCAAAGAGATCGAACTAGATCGAAGCACAAAGAACAAGAGCAATAACAAGGACAAAAAGTGTGAGCCTGTAGTCTTGGGAGAGGAGTAAAAGTACCTTGTCGGAATCTGTTTCTGGCCGTGCGCCGGCGACAGCGTGCCTAACGGCAGCTGGTGCTCCTTGGTCATGATGAGCATTGTGCTGATGCTGAAGATTTTCCGGTGGATTATGGTGCTGCTGAGGTACCAGCGGTAACGAGGCCATGTGCTCTTCCTCTTCTGCTGCTTCTACACTCTGCTTCTTTCTTTTCTTCTTTCTCTTTTCTCTAATTGCTTTATTATTTTCCCCTTAACCCCACTACTACTACTACTACTACTGCGCGCTCTCTCTCTCTCTCTCTCTAAATAAGGAATTATTGCCCAAACAATAGATAACTCTTGTCTTTTTACATTAATATTTATTTATATTTTTTATTACTATTTCAATTTGTGATTATTATTTTTTACTTTATAAAAAAAATGGGGATGAAAATTCAAGATGGAGCTAGCCAACTAACTGAATTATTAATTATTCAACTTTTTATTTGATGTAAACAATGTGTTCGAATAATTTTCTTGTTTCGGATAAATTAATATGGACTCAACCTAGTTTAAATTCCAAATGCCAATTAGATACTAGAAATTAAGCTAGCATTTGGATATAATTAAAACTTGGAAAAAAAGTTTTTTAAGTTATGTTGAAAAATAATTTTTTGAAGTTGAAGTTGCGTTTGCACGTGCATTTTACTTGGAAACGAATTTTAATTTTGTGAGTGGAAAAAAAAATTCACTCAAAAACTAAATTTTTCTCAATAACAAATAGAACACCATGAAAAAAATACAACATTTTCAAAACAATTTTTTAAAAAAAGTTTTATGTCTAAATACAAGCTAAAAATTCACCAATCAACTTTAGGAAAGCCCTATCCGTTAATGAATTTTCTAAACGTACTCATTTAGGCATGCTTTACGTTTTATCGCCTTTTGGTCGGAAAGAACTTATATTAGGATTAATTATTCTGAGATTGGTTATTTTACTTTTTTATAATAATAAAAAATACTATAATCCTAAGATAACTAATCTCGAAATTAATTATACCGTAATTTTCTCCCAACCAAATATAAAATAAATTCTTCTCAAATTTAATCCTGAATTTAATTATTCCTTATCCCTTCATCCAAACGAGCTCTTAAAGTTTTAATTAAGGTTACCATATTCACTATCCAAGAGAAAAAAAAGTTCACATATATACCGCTGGATATCTCTTTCTATTTATTGCAATTTTAGACATCATTAGTGACTCATCAACTTCTATTACTCTTTCCTAAAAATGTAATCTGCTAAGGCGTACAGTACAACACAGTCTTTTGAACTTTTAGCTTTTTTGACTAGCAATAGTGATACTTCTTCACCTTTTATAAATTTTAGCTCTTTTGTTTGGCTGTGGGTGCATGAAATTGGCTTTTCAAACTTTCAACTCCAATCATTAAAAAGAAAGCACTATGCTACTAGTAGTTTGTCCCTCAAAATAATATACTTGGGACAAAAAGTCTTATTTGACCGCTTTAAATAGTTTTTTTTATCCTAAGTTTGTTTTTGCTACTTTTTATTTACATTGTCAAAAAATTATATTTATTTTTGTAATAACAAAAATAATATTTCATAATGTAATATTCCTTTTTCCACCTCAAAAATGATGAACAATTGCATGGTAGCTAAAGGTGGATGCAATTTCGTTATGAATTCAACTGAGTCTAATATTTCGATACAAAATATAAATATATTTAAAAAGGTCACAAATAATTCAATAAGTATCATATTGTGAATCCATATTTCCAAAGATAAAATATATTCAAACTAAGAATTTCAAAAGTTAAATTCAATAAGTTTAAGCTGTGGATCTACCTATAGATGACAAGGAATGATGAAGTGGAGTTGAACCATATAATCAACCTTTTAGATACTTTCAAAGGCGTTTGAGATTTTTATAAATCAAATAATCTATTGAAATTTTTAGTAGTTGGTGTATTTTCTTCAACTTTTAGTTGCCTTTGTGTGTTGCATATTTTATTTGGTGATTTCTTTATAAAAATTATACATTTGTTTAAATGTCTTAATTTATCCTAATAAATAGAGCTAGCTTGTTTTAGCTTTGTCACGACCCGGATTTCCCATCATCGGGAGTTGTGATGGCGCCTACTAGTGGGAGCTAGGCAAGCCAACTCTTACTTACGTTTCCATTATTACCGGATGTCTCATTTTAAAATATTTAGAAATAATAATATGATTGTAGCGAAGTAAATAAATTTGGCGGAAGACTTAACAAATTTTACTAAATGCGATACGAAAATACAAACACAACACACTACCCAAGAACTGGTGTCACAACACTCACGAACTTCTAAGAATACTATACAAAATCATCTGAAAGAAATATAACTGTTTGTCTCGGATACATGAGATAACAGAATGAAAAGTAAAGATAGAAGAGATAACGGGTCCTGCGGACGCCTGCAAGGCTACCTTGATGTCTCGGTGGTCGGAATATCAACGATCGCACTACTGTCACTGCTGCTGTCCGAAACCTGTATCTGGCAAAAAGAGCGCAGAGTGTAGCATCAGCACAACCGACCCCATGTGCTGGTAAGTGTCTAGCCTATCCCCGCGAAGTAGTGACAAGGCTAGGACCAGACAAACACATAAACCTGTGCAGTTCAAAATATATACATACACAACAAAATAGCAGGAAAGAATATTTAAAAAGGGGAAACATACTCTGGGGTAGCAGCAGAATATAATATCAGAAAATAATATGAGTAATGGAATAAAATTCACTTTCAAGTCTCAAATTCATCTTGTTGCGGCGTGCAACCCGATCCCATTTCATTTCATATCTCATGGTAGACGTACCATTCGCTCCCATTTCAATATAATCTCATTTCTCAATAGGCTACCGGCAACTATGGCCAATGCCAACAATACATAATAGGCTACCGGCAACTATGGCCAATGCCAACAATCATCATCTGTTACTGATGCGGCGTGCATCCCGACCCTCCCGATATGTCATCGGCATCTATGGCCAATCACGGTAATCATGCAATATATTACCAACAGGAAACCAATAATAATTAATCAACAAAATATATATATTACCGGTGTAAAATTAATAATCTTAAATCAACAATTTATATATATTACCGGTGTGAAACCAATAATCTTTAATCAACAATTTATATATATTACCGGTGTGAAACCAATAATAATTCCTTTCATATAATCACATAAGATTAATAGGAATTTAATCCATTTAAGACCCACGGTCATGCTCGACCCCCAACGTATAGATACTCGTCACCATGCCTATACGTCGGACTCCACACATAACAATTAGCACATAAACTCAACTCCTATTCCCTCAAG
>MU761576.1:84484-95888 GCA_026770625.1 Nicotiana glauca | reverse complement strand
AAAACTCTTTTTACGCTTATTTATATTCCCTTTTGCCGGAGTATGTTAAAGCGCCGTAAAAAAGAGGTGTGACAACCATCACCTCTCCTTTTTCTATGGGCTTAATTCCGATTACTTATACATTTTCGTCACCTTCTCACTTTCCCTTTCTTATCCTTAAATCTTGTCGCTCTATCATACTTTAGCTTGCGACCGATTTCCTTATGCTTTTCTTGAACATCAAGCAAGACATCACATCATCCCTAACTTTTATTTATTATCTTAACCAGGCCTCTCGATACCCAGAAACCATAGGCTAGAAGATATGCCACTGACAATGCCGTTATTATTCTTGGATACTGAATCCCCACGCTTTTAGCCTTTTATCCAAAGAATGGACTATTCACGATCTTTTGCCTTTGATTATCTCATATGTTGTTCACCCTTACCTTATGTACCTTAAAATCCCGCATCGTGTCTTCTATCTCTTTCATGACCTCCCTTCCACCTAGGTGTAATTCACGTCCATAACTTGAAGCTCTATTATAATACTTGCACCTCTGGTGCTTACACAATTCGATGAGAGATTTATAATAAATTCTTACGAGGATGGTATTTTTTTAACTGGCTTTATCGTATAGCCGTTATAGAATATGGTTGCTGTACTATCCCTCTTGTACCTCTGATATTAAGAGTGATTTTACAATGTTCTCAATCACGATGGGCATAACTTTTTGGGTGCAATAATCAGATTCCTGATTTACTTCATTGATGCAACTCTTTATTTTCCTCCTTCTTCTAATCGGCCTTTATGTAGGCTTAAGTTATCTCCCGATCTGCGGTTCATGGTACTAGTTATTTCTGTTAAGCCTTTCACGGGCATTGAGGAATATCTATGATACAATCCTTTAACAATACAATCTTTTGTCTATGACCTGGGCTCAATTCTTTCTTTTAACGTATACCTGAATCTTCTACGACTGTATATGCTATATGTATAAAGCTCCAAACTCTTAAGTGTGCTCATAACATAACTAACTCTATATCATTAATCGAATAATTCTTTTTGTACCATTACACCTTTCTTCAAACATATGCAACTACGTTTTTTGGTCTTTTTGCCCCCTTTTTGCATGCATAGTTGGCTTATCTTAGTGCCCACGCATATTGGAATTCCATACAACTCATATGATCTTTAATATCACTTCTAATTTTACTTATCGTTCATTAGCCACGGTAGGTACCACTTTCTCATGGAGTACATACAACATTCCCGTGAGACTGTTGTTGCAAGATCACTTCCACCTTAGGTTATTGAGATTAGATGGAAGCCTTCTTCCTTACTTCCTCAGCTAGTTTTTCATTGTAGTACTTAGGGAGGACCCTCTGATTCTTGGAAGGCTGAGAGCTTATTATATCTTATATTCGACAGAATTTTTTATTGATGTCCTTCCTCGCCTGTAATTATCTTTAGTTACTTACCTCTACGCCCTTATACTTGTAGGGATGCTTCTGAGCTGATACACAAGACATACGAGCCTATAAGACCAAAATAACCACTCGTGTATTGAACATAGGCCGACAAGGCCATACAATCTTTTACGTACATCACATCTGTCTACAAGCCTCTAAGAATACATAACTTTTATAAAGGTCAGGACAGAGTTCCTCCATACCAAACAATACACGTCTAAATCATACTAACCAAATAAGAAGCTATAAAGCATAGAGTGCACCAACATCTTCCGCTAAGCTGATATTTTGATTGTCTTTCTAGTGGCACTCTTTTTTATTTACCTTTAACTATCCCAACTTCAATCTGAATATCTCAATGATCATGATGTCATGTTTGTGAGATTGAATTCCCATGTCGTATTCTACTTATCTCACAGGAGCCTTCCGACACAATTATCTATGATATTTTGACATGAAAAGATATGTTACGTTGGTACTCGGTTGAGTGAGTTACCGAGTGCCCGTCATGGACCATCGGTTTGGGTTGTAACAATTTGATTATCATCTTCAGTTCTAGCCAGGTTACCATGATTCAGAAGTATGAAGAATGCAATCAAAGGTATACAATTGAGCATAATTTTCCACCTCCAATTTTGCCCGGTGAGGAAATTTGGGAGAGGTTTTAGAACTTAACTAAACTTAATAAGGCCCACCTTCTATATTTCCTGGATATGGTGTTACCCATAACTGGAAAAACAAAGCATATTTTGGGAGTTGTCATATTGGAAGGATAATCTTCTCTGACACAATCTTGATGTCTTGCTGGTTGAGAAGAACTATTTTGAAAATGTTTTTAACACAGTGATGGATGATAAGAATATGACAAAAGATAACCCCTAAGGCTATATTTGACTTACAAGAATATTATAGGTGACCTGAATTATATTTGCAGTCTACGAGCAATGGTAAGGTATTCAAACCCAAGGCGTTCTATGAATTCACTTAGGAACAAAGACGATAGATTTGTGAGAGGGTTACAAATTGATTTCACCGTGTACAAATAGTCTCCGCGTTTCGCAGAATGAAGCGATGGGAAATGATTCTGACAACTGACTCCTCGAGCTTCTTATGGCGACGTCACACAATTGATGCAACCTTTGGCACGAGCTTTTGTGGCACCTGGGGCGTCCCATGGACTTGTATATTTAAAATTAATTAAATGTACCTTTGATTCCCGTTCTCCAAGGTAAATTTATCGCCTTTGATTCAATTTTTCAAGAATAGAGAAATCGCGTCCGCCGGTCAATCTTTCAAAGCCTCGATGACCATGTCGTAACCCTTTAGAAATTGAGGTGCTTTGGCGTTGTTTTTTCTATCCCAGTATCTTTGTTGGCTTATTTACCCATTTCTTCTTATTATCTTCCTCTATCCTTGAACGTTATGTTTGGGGCCCATGGCCTCAAGGCCATTTGGCAGAGCTCCTGTAGGCTGTATTGCGTCTTGTTGCCGAGGCTTCCCTTTGTCGAGCATGACCATGCTGTTCTATCACCGCCATGGTTGTTGTTATGTTCACCGTTTCTATTGTTGTTGGCCCGAGACGATGACACATGGGGTCTAACTTTCCCTGCTCGTAGAAAGCTCTTCGGATTACATACCGCTGCTCAAAAGGGGGCTCAGATTATACACCGCCTGCTCACCTTCATACCCCGGCTCGACGTGGAGCTCTGCTCCGAGCTAGTAGCTTGCACAACTTGATGCTCCAAGAAGTGGATTTAACGTAGCTGTGCGAGCGAACCCGAGGCTTGCCAGGTCCGTCGCCTCTCCGCTGTTCTCTTGGCTAGTAGGGGTACTCGACCTTTGGAGGGCTATGGCATTTTTTCGTCCCTTCCCGCTCCTTGGTTTATCCCTTTAGGGATATCAGTGTGGATGGGCCCGGGGAAGATGGTATCTGGAGATGCTGAGCCCAAGGTGGATCTTCGAGCTCTTAGACTAGGACCTGGACCTTCACTATATGTACCCCTTTGCTTTTTTTCTTCTGTGTAGTGACCCATCGTGGATTTTTGTAATCATATGTAAGGGCCTCTCGAGGGCTGTTGTACACGGATTTTTATGAATATGAATATACTTCATTGACTTCTACTTTCGATTCTTGCCTTATTTTTTATGCTCTCGTGCCCTTTGAGGCCTTTGATTAATTTCCTTTGTTGTTGACCGCTTGATACCTAACTCGAATGTGAGCATTCTTCCCGATCCTCTGTTGATTGTCATGGCCCCTTTCCGAGCCCATCGTCATACCTCGAATCGAGCCTAAATTGATTTGACAGACTTGGGCTGTCGGGCCCTCCAAGTTGTATGGAGATAGTATGCTAAGTTTCGGAGCTTTCAAAAATGATATTTTAAATGACGGTCAGCTTTGGGTACCCAGGGTTCTCTTTTTGAACTTAACACGGATAGCTTTTTAAAGCGTAGGGGTTAAATTCCCGTTGAGGAATTTCTCGTACTCGGGCGCTGCCTCGAGCCTTCATGGAGCCTTCGTGATTGTAGCTTCGTGTGCCTATTTCTCTTTATACACTAAGAAACCATGAGATTGGGTACCGTCTTGAGTCGAGCAATGGCGTTGAAAGCTTTCCAAAATACGACTTCTCTTATGGCGGGGATCCTCGAGGTCGGATGTTGCCTCGAAATTGGAGGAAATATGGATGACTCCTTGAGTCCTGGGTTTTCGTCAAAGGATGCCTCTGGGGTCGAGTATCGCCCCGTCAATATGCATCGAGGACGTTGGCCTCTCGGGGCTAACTCCAGATAGGTGAATCGTCAGTGATTCCCGCGTATATCTGGGGCGACTCTGGCTTCTTAGAAAGACCTCACTATTTTAGATAGCTATACTTTCGCCTTGGCATAGAGTTCTTCATTTCACCAAGCGCAAAAGGCATTGGCATATGTTCTCGCTCTAGTTTGTCAATTTCACCATAGTTATGGCAACTACTTCGGGGCCGGCCCGACAGGGAGTGGGGAGTGTCATTCCTGGCGCTCAAGACCCGCGGGAGTTCACTCTGCAGACCATGTCTTTGATAAAAGAAGAACAACTGGAGATTGTGAGGAGATACTGTGGGTGGAGCAAGGGGTGACGCTGCAGGTGCTTTCCTCGGATGAGAGTGTCATAGACTCTGGAGATGGATTCTTGAGCGTATACCTATATCCATTTGAATTTGGCCCCCATGACAGGGTTGCGCTTGATTTTTGCTTGAAGTATCGGGTTACTTTGACGCAGATACATCCATTGTTTTGGCGAGTGGTGTTGATGATGAGGTCCTTTGTAGAGAGGGCTGGACTTGAATTCACGCTGAGCCACCTCGCTAGGCTGTATCGGCCCTTTCATCCCCAGGGCCTGCTAACCCTGAAGTGCCGTTCGTCCATGCCCTTTGTTGTCGATGACAAAGAAGATTGTGATCGAGAATGGGCCAGTTGGTTTGTCCGAGTCCGGACGACCGACATTATCCCCGCAGAGCTTTTGCCATTTTCCGAGGGATGGATTTATGCACGTGAGTGGAGCGTCAGGTGCTTTCTCAGATTTTGCTTATAGTGGAAATCAGTTGAGTAATTGTGCTTTTTCCATTTTGCAGCAACTTGATGGATGCCGGCCGAAGCTCTCGATCTGCGAAGATAGGTTTGGAGGTTGGTGACCCATTCGACTAGTGACGAGCGTAGGTGGCGAGTTGCATCCTGCGTCATATGGGAAGCGAGATACCGAGGTACGCAAGCATGCTGCCTTTGCCTTCGTATAATAGGGATCATATTTTCCTCTTTCTTATGTACCGATTTTGCCATTGTAGGTGAGGAGAGGTTACTTGGGATGTTGCATCGCTCTTCCGAAGTGGGGAAGGAGTCGTCGATCTCCAAGCTGAGGGATGATGACGATAAACGGGATTTGTACCTGCAAGTATGGTAGAGCTTTTCATGGGGCTCAACGGGCCTACGTCTTCAAGGAGAGGGCATTGTCTGAGCCTGCAGTTCCTGCAGTGTTTGATTCCTGGACAACGACTTCTCCGAGTGAAAATGCCTTTCATGAGGTTGGTTCTCCTGGGGCCAAAGAGGCCGGAGTAATAGGAGTGTGCTCCGACTTCGAGGAAGTCCGCCGCCTTCACTTCGTGGTGAGTTTAGGTGCAGTTCTTCTATGTTCTACGCCCTCCTTTCTTTACCGAAATTTCCTTTTGCAGGCTTGTGATATACTTAGGTCTAATTTTCTTCGTCAAGGAGCCAGGCTTCAGGAATTTTTGGATGAGGCTAAGTCCCTTAGGCTTCTTAGCGAGGAGAAGGAGGTTGGGTTGCTGCATTGGCAATATGAGGCGTACCGGAGCTCGAATTACGAGAGCTATTTGATGGAGAAGGTAACCTTCCTTAGTATGCACTTCGCTATTTTTGGCCCTTAAGGTTAACCCATTTCTCCGATATTAGCTGTAGAAAAAGACGGAGGCCTTGGAGTCCCTCAAGGGTGATATTGACCGTGTTAGGAGTGCTTGTGGCGAACTAAGGGCGCAGGTGCAAGCTCAAGCATTAGAGAAAAGAGGCGCCTCGGCCAAGGTTCCCGCCCTAAAGGTTCAACTCCGTTTGGCTCAAGACAATGCTATGGTTCAAGTGGACATGATCAAGAAACTCTAGTCTGATCCCTCGAAGATCAAGGCCGAGATAATCGATGCCCGGGTCGAAGTGGAATTAAGCCAAACCAAGGCTAACCAGGAGATGGCAATTTGTATGAAGGACGCTGATGATGCCCAAGTTAAGCTGAAGCAGGCCCTCGACCATCAGAAGAGGATCGAGGAATATGTTTGTTATAGATCCCGAAGAGAGGTACTCGAGCAGATCAGCGCAAGAGGCTTTGTCCTCACAGAGGAATTGTCTTGAGCTAAGGCAGATGAGCATGACGCTCGGTCACTTCTTGCTGACATCGCGGAGAGTGAACCCGACAGGTTGTAGCTATTCGGGGAGGAGTGTAGATTTCACTATTTTTCCGCTTTATATTTAATACTTGTAAGGCATGTTGGTAGATTGAAATTGCGCCCCTTGCATATGTAAGATAAGAGAAAACTTGAAGTTTTACCTCCTTCATATCTTTTCCTGTATTGCTTTTGACCAGGCGGGCTGGTTTCGATGTTTGGCGTGATCCTCGTAGGTCCAGAGCTAATCAGGAAGGCCCAAAGGCTTTCAAGTGTGATCTCTGACATGAGTAGGAGCTGAGGCCTTCGCCCTTTGCCCAGCTGTTTTAGGCTTAGACTCCAAGTTAGGCCTTGGCTCGAGCTTGCCTAACCTTCAATCTTTTTTTGCCTGCGTGGGCGGATGACGATTGCTTTTATCGCTCGTCTTTAGGAGCTTGCATTCCAACTATTTTGAGTCTAGTCTCCAAGTCACGTTGTGACTCGAGCTTTAATTGACCCTTAAATTCTTTCATGGACGGACGATGATGGCTTTCGCCCTCAGTCATTTATTGTTTCAACTATTTTGGCTTCAGTCTCCGAGTCGCGTCATGACTTGAGATTTAATTAACCCTCATGTTCTTTAATTTTCAAGCTGGCGACAGTGGTTCTTACTCTGTTTGGTCGTCGAGACCTTACGATATGTGGCTCGGAGGCTTTCATAGTTAACTATATTGGATCTGGTCTTCGAATTATTTTACGATTCGAGCTCATTTTAATCCTCAAGTTGTCAATTTTTAAGCTGGCGACAATGGCTTTTACGCTGTTGGGTCTTTGAGACCTTTTAGTGTGCAGCCCGGAGGCTCGTTTGGCTGGCGACAATGTCTCTTATGCTTTTTGCCCGTGGGCTTTTTTTAGGCTTTGTATTCCTCTTGTTAAGGTCTTTTTTGAAATAATTTTGCCTGACCCATCGTCGGTTCGTGAAGAACCTCGATTTCAAGTCATCATCGACGATGTTAGAGCACCTCGGAAAGTTCATAGCTCGTAGGCTGAGTAGATTGAAGCCTTATGATTTGGAGCTGACATGGTTGAAGCTCATTTTTTCTTGTTGATGGAAGCCTATTTTAACCGGTTCTTTCCGAAGTATATCGAAGTAATGGCCTGCAATTTTGTTTAGAGACGGTCGGGCGTCCCCGAGTCGCGTTAATTTGGATGTATCAGCCATTTTTACCATAGTCATATATGTTTGGCCGGAGCCATTTTTGATCCCGAGTGATAGTTTAGGTGTCTAAATCGAGGGTGTGCCCTTAAGGGATTCTTACAAATGTGATGTATAGCCTAAACTTTGAGATTTTAAGTTTTATGCTTGTTGAGGTCTTACAGTTTTATCAGGCCTATTGAGGTCTTACAGTTTGTCATACCTGTTGAGATCTTACAGTTTGTCATGCCTATTGAGGTCTTACAGTTTGTCATACCTATTGAGGTCTTACGGTTTTTGTTGCTATGTGGAATAGATCTGGTTACGCCGAGTCTGCCCGGGGTCTTACAATTTTGGATTTTCTTGTGCATGGCAATTAACGACAGTCTCCGAGTCATCAAATTTGCTTAGACTTTGAAGGACGCTATTCAAGACTTGGAGCTGCCTCGTCGGGGCCTTATGAGCCCGAAGTTCCGACCCTAGGGTCGTGCAGGTGCCGAATTGTTGGTCCTAAGTCTCCGAGTATCCCGAGACGCATTCGGTGGAGGGGCCCTTGCCCTGAGAATGTTAAAATCCCCTCTTTTGGAGTACGATATGCTAGAAAATATTCTTTATTGCTTGGTGTAAATATACATATTGTTCCATCATCATGAGCTCGGCTTGTGTGGGCGTGGCTCCTCGGACCATATGTTCTCTATTGAAACTCAATCTGTCGTTCCCCGGTCCTTCCGAGGGGATGGTGCCCTTAAAAGAAGATCATCGCTCGTCGCTCAACTGTAGAGGAAGGCCCGCGATCTTGTCAGATTCTCCTCCGTGGGTCCGTTGCTCCACTATTAACCTTGCTAGCGAGACCCTCATTTGGTGTGGAAATCCGAACGAGGGGAAAGAGCGCGGCGGGTTCTGTTGAGGCCTTGGGATCTCCAGGTGGACTTAGAACTTCCAAATGTCCTGGCTGATTGTCTGCATACAACTTAGTGAAAAAATAATAAAGGAGCGAAGCAATTCTTCCTTATCGCGGGATGTCGTGGGCGATGTTCCAAGATTTGATATGGCCCTACTGTTTCGGGGTGTTGTTGATACCCAATTTTTCTCTATGTATATTTTATATGCAAAGTACTTTCAAAATATCATATGTATACATATATAAGCATATCCAAGCGTTTCCCTATTTGTTCTTAATGTAAAAGATTTTTTTTTCAATTTATCCCCCTATTTTATCCACAACAATCCCATAATTATTTCTAAAATTATTAGTTTTGATGATTTATTTATTGGATCTTTATGTTTATGCTAAAATATAGTTAGGGGAGGTTTGTATATTTTTACAAAATTATTTATTATTTTTTAAGGCTAAAATTGTATAATTACAATATTAGCCCCTTTTTAGATTTAATGGCATTTTATATTCATAAAATTAGGTCTAGTATTTTTAAATAATTAATTACGTACTATAAATCATTCTAGTACCTTTGATTTATTTCCAAAAATTATTTCACTATTTTTATAAATGAAATAGGAAAATTGCCTATTTAAATGTTAGCCCCATTTTATTTCGATTATAGCCTAAATTGGACCCCAATTTGAATCCCAATTCCCTGACCCAATTCCTATTAAACCCCAACCCAATTCCGACTTAATCCGACCCATACACACATACCCTTTTAGCCATTCAATCCGAGCCGTTGATAACTCAGATCAACGACCAGAAACCCCCTTTACCTAAATTAATTCTAAACTACCCCCTAAACCCTATCATTTCCTACCATACGCCGCCTCTGAATTCCACTCCTCTCTTTAATCCTCTCTACAATAAGATCAAACCCTAGCCGCCACTACTTTAATCTACCCTAATCCATGGCTCCCCAGGATCATCTAAGACCTGTATCAGCCTCCCATGGCTTCTATGTGCTTATTGCTGTGGTCTCATGACCAGATTCTGAAGGGGCTTGGTCCAGTCTTTGTCCGATGACTGTTCTCCGATAATCTCTGACCCTTCTTCAGCCAGCCATGGCCACTCGAGTTAGACCTTTGAGTCTCCTGTTTAGATCAATGGCTTTCAAGGCCTTTCTCGTCACTTGGGGTTCTTTTAAAACCCTAATCTCTAAGAGTTCTTCGACTTCTTTCAGGTTCACTTTAGATCCATGCTTGCTATGGGTTTTTAATTGTCTTCTCGAGGTTTCTTTAATTTTTCTTTCAAAAAGTCTCTTCATCTTTTCCGATTAGGGTTTTCCTTCGAGTTCTTCTTTTCATAAATCTTTTCTGAGTTTAGAAGGATAAAATACGAATTTCTTTTGGGGTTTCTGAGACTATTTGTTAGTGTTTGTTTAATTTACTTGTTTATCAACTCTAGACTCGATTGATGTTAAAAACCCTAATTTCTTTGGGTTCATTCGAGTTTCTGAGAATATTTGCTAAATATTGTTTGACTTATCTGTTTATCATCTTTGGACTCAATTGATGTTAAAAATCCTAATTTCTCTGGTTTCATTCGAGTTTTTGAGACTATCTGTTAAGTATTTGTATAATCTATTTGTTCATCTTCTTTAAATTTGATTGATGTTGAAAACCCTAATTTCTTTTGGGTTCATTCGAGTTTTGAATCTATTTGTTAAAGTTGTACATGATGTTTAAGTTCTTGCTTGACTCATTTACCATCTTTTGAACTCGTTTGTTGTTGAAAACCCTAGGGTTTTTGGGTCTGAAATTGTCCGAACACTCAACTTGATTGGAAGTTCTTGTCTTAGGCTCTCTTTTCTCTGTGTGACTTATCTGATCTTTTACTATCTCTCTAACTTAACTTTTGTCGAAAACCCTAACCTCTCAAAGGGTTTCCCTACCCACTACTGTGAAACCTTTGCATGTTTCTGATGCTTTTTTTTCTTTACTACTGATTCAATGAGACCTGGCCTACTTGACTATCATGCTTCGAATAATTGCTACTATTGCATATTGTCTCTTTTGCCAATAGTTTGGCCTAGCCTGTCTATTGTTTGTGCCCTCTATTTATATGCTGAGGACCCTTCTTTGATTGATTCTCAATTTTTGGACTGATTTCAAAACTTCTCTTTGTGAACTATAAATTTTACTCGCCTGTTGAAGTGATTGATCCCTTTCCTTACTTATTGCCTTGCTGAATCTTTTCCCCAAAACAAGTGTATCTCTGTACTTGGAATCTATTGTGTACTTAATGTTCTACTACTTCTTTTTATGGTAATAATCAGTCTGCCTACAAACTGATTTTCTTTTCCTCTTTTAATCATACTAGTAGTCGTACCCGCGCGATGCACGGTCAGTATTAAAAAATATTAATTAAATTAAATTATGATCGGGTTGTTTGATCCTATTAGATTGTATTACTTTAATAAAATTCAATTGTCATCTTACTTGTCAATACGATATACCCAATAATGAATCAAAAGTACTTATATAGTTAGTGAATAACTTTTTTGTTCCATATTTTTTTATTATATTAAGCAATATATAATATTCATTTCTTTTTGTCATATATGAGAAGATTTATAATTTATTACTATTGAAATATTTTTTTATTTTAAATTTTATTCTATTGTTCTTATTAATATTATCTAAATTTTAATGAACAAAATCACTGTTAAACTAACGGGACTTATACAGGGAGCGTATTGAATAACTTTCTGTTATGTATTTTTCTTTATTATATCATCTAATATTTAATATTATTACATTGTTAATAATAAGTTTTATTAGCATATTACTTTATTAAATATTTTTCTCTGAAAGTTTTTTTATGTCTTTATTTTCGTTTTATTTATTTTAAAATAATTTTAAAACTCCAGCTTGAAACTAATCCCCAATTTGAATTGGTAATTTATTATTTTTTTAA
>MU761576.1:55244-73447 GCA_026770625.1 Nicotiana glauca | reverse complement strand
TAAATCATAGTTTTTCTAAAACCCTAGGTCTAGCCCAAATCCCTTGATTTTACCTAATCCTTGGTGTTAAATCTACCCTATGTTTATGTATTAGAACTAAAAATAAGTGGGGATTACTTACTTCAAAATGTTATGCTGAAACTCCCCTTTTGGAATCACCAAAATCGCCCTAGAGTTGAGAGAGATATAGGGGAAATGGGCTTAAGATCGAATTAAATGATACACTGACCCCCTGTGATTTTCGCTTCTGCGGAAGAAATCCCGCTTCTGCGGGTTCCGCTTCAGCGGACATAGGACCGCTTTTGCGGAAAATGGGCCAAAGAGACTGGGCCGCTTTTGCGGTCCAGAACTCGCTTCTGCGAGTCCGCATAAGCGGAAATAGAACCGCTTATGCGGTTTGGGCCTACTGCTTCTGCGGTCTTGGGGTCCGCTTCTGCGGTTTCCCTTGGGTCTGGCCCCTTCCGCTTGCGTGATCACAGGACCGCTTCTGCAGTCTCGCTTCTGCGGTCCAAGAGCCGCAGAAGCGGATATGACAGAAGCAGCAGATGTTGCCCCTTTTCAAATTTCTAGATTCGCTCGAACCTCGACCATTTGACGCTCGGGGCTCCCGAGCCCCGCTCGAGCATACCGACGAGTCTGAAATCACGAGGCGGACCTAGTCGAACCTCCGGAACACCCAAAACATTATTAAATCACAGAATGGGACCCCAAAACCAATTAATCAAATCTAATGAACTTCAAGTTCTTAATTTCCTACCAACGGGTCAAAACGCCCTTAAACTACACGGAGTGATGCCAAACTTTACGGGTAAGTCTTATATGATATTTCGGACTCGTACCAAGTGTCGGAATCAAAATCCGACCCCGATACCTATAAAAACAAAAATTTCTTAGTTTCCTTCAAATCTTTGAAACTGACTTAAAAATTTTTACGAAAAATTCCATTACTAAGGCTAGGGACCTCGGAAATCGATTTCGAACACACGCCCAGGTCCCATATTTTTCCACGGACCCTCAAAAACTGTCGAATCACGATTCTGGGTCCGTTTTCCCAAAATGTTGACCGAAGTCAAACTTGGCCTTTTTGAAGATATGAAATAAAGCGAATGAGCTTATTCTTGCCCGAAATTCTTCTAACTTTTGAACCACCCGCCCCCGCAAGTCGTAATTCAGCTAAAGCAAAAGCGGAAAGGATCATTTAAGGGAACGGGGTTTGAGAATGCAAAACGACCAGTCGGGTCATTACAATAATATATAGAAATCATGCGTATAGGAATTCCTATCTAAAAATCTTGACTGTTTCCATTTTCAACTAGATATCATGTCTAGAGGGATTAAATCAGCGACTAGATATCACGTCTATAAAGGTTTAATATTAGTAATCATAGATATCATGTTCATAGGAATAAAAATCAGTAATAATGGATACCCTCGTCTATAGGATCTAAAACTAGTCTAATTTAAAAGTAGTCTATTCAGAACCATCTTTTTTAGTAACTTAATCTTTCTTATGAACACAATTTAGCAAGCATGCCTATAGGATTTCAAACCATTCATTTTATGTTGTTACTAATTTTCCACATTCAGAATCAACAATAGACACCATGTTCCTAAGAGCCCTCCCAAACACTTAGGCAAGCTTAAGGTAATAACAACAACAAAATTGAATTCGCCTCTGTTAATTAGTAATTGCTACAACCATCAGGTAGGCCTGATTCGTGCTTCCTAACTGAGTCATGTAATAGATCCGGTCTTCTTCAACAACAATAATATCCTTTCCTTAAGTATTTTCTAAAAATCAAACTTTTCTTGTTGTTTGAGTCATGCTATCTAATTGCTTTGTTTGACGAGGTATACTTGAGCCTTTAGTGTTTTTGTGCTTCCCCTTAATGTGCAGTCCTAAATGTTTTGTATGTCGCCTTAGATTTTTCACCTTTGAAACCCCCAGTGAGCCTAATATCCCTCCCTTTCAAGAATAGTAGTCCTAAGTGCCTTCGAGACTAATAAGAATGGGTGGGTAATAACATGCAATAGTGGTTGAGACCAATCCGCACTTTAGTACCTTAAACGGGGTGGGAAGGGTAGATATGGATATGATAACCGGTGTGCTAATACCACGTGTAGCCCCTCTTCTAAGGAGTGATTACCGGGTATTGCATTGTTGTGATCCTTATTTTAAATAAACCTAGGACCCCCTTCCTTTTCTTTCCTTTTCTTTTAAAGCATTATATCTTTTGTTTGATGATTTCCTTTTAATCGCTCTTTCAAACTTTGTTTACTTTCAAACCGTTGTGTATTAAAATCCCCTCTTATTTGAGCCTTATCTGTTCATATGTTAATTGCACCCTAATTCACAAAGAACTATCTGGCCGGGAACTACACTAGTGGATCTTTAGGGGTACCTAACACCTTCCCCTTAGGATAATTTCAAGCCCTTCCCCTATCTCTGGTTATCAAGCAAAACTTAGAAATAAACCTCTTAGGTGTCCTAATGCACCATAAATCATTAGGTGGTGACTCTTCAAAATGCAAAACCCAGTTCCCAAAAGGAACAAGTTGTCTTATACCCAAAATATCATGAACCCGATTCTCCTGACGCAAGGAGGGAGAAAAAAGGGGGCGCGACAACATGGCAACTCTGCTGGGGATATTAGGATTTTACCATTTCAAATTGTTCTTGTGAATTTATACCTTCCCTTTATATGCAATTACTTGTTTAAATTCCTTTAAGCGTTTAATTTCTTTTACAAGGCAAAACTGACTTATCTTCTTCGTTTCTTTTCTTTATTGCTGCTTTAAATTATAAACTGTTGTATTTACTGCTTTCTTAACATGTAAATGCGTGACAACATGCTTTTTAATTATTGCAAAATCATGCTCAATATCATATTCCACTCGTGCCAAATAAATACCATAGCAACGCTTATAATGACTGGTTACGCTCCTCCCATATTATTACCCTCTTAATTCAGAAAGGAATATTTGCGATAAAATCGGTTGATCAACGGTGTAGTCGATGGTTCTGTGCCTTCTCCCTTGAGTTGTCCGCTCAAGGGTACCAGTCTAAAACCCCATAGAGACCTTACTCTATTCAAACTGTGCATACATCATGGTCAAACCTAGCCGGATCAGTTATGTTGTCCATATAATGATCCTTTAAGACAGCGTTGTCCAAAGTTCCACTGGGTTTCCCTAAACCCAAACGGACATCATCACGCTCGATGCATTTATTTGGAGAACTAAATGATTTATGCTAATTGTTGATATTAAATAGTCGAGTCTGGTGGGGGTAGGGTCTAACCTTTTTGTTTTGCTGAAAATGAGGCACGAGGTCCCCAGTTTCAGTATGATTAGCACACCCCCACTCTTGCTAGATTGGTGGAGGAGTCTTCCATCAAATGACCAAATCAATGAGTGGAAAGAGATAGCCGCCAAAGATAGCGAAAAGTTGGAATATCTGGAATACAATCTGCTGGAATTGGAAGGAAAAGTGAGGAAGAGAGTCCCCGACTGCCAGAACTATGAGGGAAACGAAGGAGAACACCTGGCAAAGGCTTTTTTACTGGTGAACCTACGCGAGCTGGAGGATTTGATCAACAAGAGTATTCAACCTGGGAATGTCCTTCTGGGACAAAGTAGATAGGAGTTTATTTTTCTCTTTACAAATGTAATAAGGCTAATGGCCATTAGTGGTTTTTATTTCTTGTATATTTAATGTCGTTTTGGGATTCGTCTGTTTTTTATCAATAAAATGAGGCATTTAGCATTCTGAGTTCTCTAAATCAATTTGTCGCTAGGCCTACCTTGGGCACAACGAGGCTCCCAATTTGGGACAGGATTTACATTCCTGCACTACATTTTAAATATTACAATACTTCCTATAATCCCACCTAACTTGGTTACCTTTTTGTTTTATTTTTGTTTTGTTATTCCCCTCCCCAAAGGTTAGTTCGTGCACTCTGGTAACATCATCCTACTCCATAAGTTTCGAGAGGCCTCTACCCACTCCTCCTCTAAGTCTTGTTAAGAACAAGAACAAGGGCAAAATGGAAGATTTGAACGTCAGAAAGGAGATCACAACAGCAGAGGCCATTGATTGCCATGGTATTCGGGTTCCTAAAGTATAAATTGTTGATGTTTCAAGAATAACTTGATCAGGTTTGGAACCTGGCTAACCTATCCTTCTCCCTCAACACCCCAGACACCTCTTCCCCAATGACCAAAACCCTACACCTCCACAGAAGCAACCAAATCATCCCACTGTTCCAACAAAGAACCAATGCAACACTTGACACACTCTATACAACAATCCATTACTCATCCCCGAAATACAAAACTCCGCAAATGACCATTTCCGCACCTACGCACCCGACCATCACAACAATTCCATTTAGGTGGAGATCGTGCAACTCTCCACCCAACTTATATCTTGCAACCCTAAGACCGAGGAAAAGGATCTACTCATCAGAAACTTGGCTAAAGAGCTTAAGAAACTAACTAGCCGAATCCAAGGCGTCGAAGGAAGTAAAGGTATTGAAGGGTTGAACTACGAAGATCTCTGCATACAACCAGATATTGAACGGCCAGAGGGATACAAACCTCCGAAGTTTGAGATGTTTGATGGTACAGGTGATCCTAGGGTCTATCTGAGAACATACTGCCACAATTTGGTCGAGGTAGAAAAGGACAAAAGGATCCGCATGAAACTATTCATGAGGAGTCTGAAGGGAGATGCACTATCCCAGTATATCAGCCAGGATCCTAAGAAATGGTCAAATTGGGTAGGTATGGCCTCTGATTTCATGGACAGGTTCAGATTTAACACAAAAATGCACCGGATGTATTCTACATTCAGAATCTGAAGAAAAAGCCTACAGAAACATTTCGCGAGTATGCTACTCGCTGGAGGTCAGAAGCCGCTAAGGTCAGACCTGCCTTAGAGGAGGAACAGATGAGCAAATTCTTTGTCCGGGCTTAGGGCCCGCAGTATTATGAACGGCTAATGATGATAGAAAATCATAAGTTTTCCGTCATCATTAAGCTGGGGGAACAAACTAAAGAAGGTATCAAAAGTGGCATGGTTACAAACTTCGAGGACTTGCAAGCTACAAATAAGGCCTTACAGTCTGGTGGTATGTCTAAAACGAGGGACGTGGGGGTCATAATGGTTGCACAAAGGACCAAGTCTCCCCTTAAATACCAAACCTACTCTATACATCCACTCAGATATCAGTCAGCTCCAAACTACCAAGCACCCTCCTACCAAGCCCCAACACCAACTTATCAGTCACCTCCACCTCTCACATATCAGCCCACCTCGCCCAGATTTTCCCAACCCGCACACGTCTACCAAGCCTACAATGCCCAACCATCTAATTACCAGTCACCCTTCGGATGCCAAAACTTTCTTAGGACCCGACCTAATTTTGATCGGATGCCCCTAAAAAAATACACAGCCATTGCCGAACCTATTAATCAGCTATATGAGAGACTCAAAACTGCCGGTTATGTCACCACCATCCCTGCTTCAACCCCTGAGAACCCTTCTCAGTGGGTTAACCCAAACAAATCTTGTGCAAAACATTCTAGCATGAAGGGACACACCATCGACGAATGCCGATCTCTAAATGACAAGATACAGTCTTCATTAATAACAAGGTCATTGTAGCAAAGGAAGCCGCTCCGAATGTTTGCAACAACCCCTTACCAGATCACAAGGTCGGGGTTGTTCACATGATTGAAATAGAAGATAATTGGGATCTTGAGGGATCCATCGGGTTGATTGCGGAAGACGATGATCCAAAGAATCCAACAATTACTCTCAACCCCATTATAGTCCAGATTCAACCGTCTGAGGTCACAGAGGTAGATGTGTCTATTCCTCTTGAGTTTGAGGCAGCACCATTAGCCAGAACACCGGCACCGTTCGAGGTTACAATTTTGCCACCCAATGAACATGTCCCGTTTGAAGTAAAGGTAGTCGTACCAATTCCAGTGGCTATGACCAATTGGGATTATACGATCGAGGCTAGGAGGAAAGGCAAAGTCAGGTTCGAAGAGACTATTGCAGCACAGGGTATGACAAGGACTGGGAGAGTCTATACCCCGGAGCACTTAGCTGAGTCAAGTAAGCAAGCTTCCAATCGGCCACTCATCATTGAAACAGGTCCATATGACTTTTGGAGGAAGATACAGGCCAAGGAGTATTCATTCATGACCAGCTAAACAAAACACCAGGGCAGATATCTATCCTCTCCTTGTTGCAAAACTCCAAGACACACAAAAGTTGTTGAAGGTGCTGAGTGAGGCATACGTGCCAAGCAACATCACTGGTGGAGAAAGGGTTAATATGGTGCGACAAGTGTTAGAAAGTCATAAAATCACTTTTTATGAGGACGAGCTGCCGCCTGAAAGGTTGGGTCACAATAAAGCATTGTATATCACCGTGCAATGTGAAGACTACTTCATCACTAGGATCCTAATTAATGGGGGTTCCAGCCTTAATATATGTCTATTAATAATGCTAAAGAATTTGGGTAAAGGAGCGCACGAGATAAAAGAAGGACAAATCAATGTGAAAGCTTTTGACGGGTCCCAGAGGTCCACCATCGGTGATATTAGCCTGTGTCTGCAGATGGGACCAACTTGGTTCGAGGTTGACTTTCAAGTGATAGATGTGCCAGCATCCTACAACCTGCTGTTAGGATGCCCTTGGATTCATTCTGTGGGGGCTGTGGCTTCAACACTGCATCAGGCCATAAATTTTAAATGGAATCACTAGGAAGTGATCATTCATGGTGACATCAGCAATCCTATATACAGTCGTCAGACCGTTTCGGCAATAGGGGGAAGAAGAAAGTTAGGTGGAGAGACCTACAACCACATCGAGCGAGTTAATGTTGTTGACAAAGATAAATAGTGGGAGAACAAGATCGAGAGTATATTGAACTGGAGTGGGTACGAACCTGGCAAGGGGCTTGGCAAGAACCTCTAGGGTATTGCTAAACCCATAAAGCTCAAGAAGCACGTCACTACTTTCGGTCTGGGATACTAGTACACTTGGGAAGAATTTAACAACTGGTCCCCACTATGGCGCGGTCCTTACTATCCGCTGGAACAGCCAATACCACCTTTGGAGCAAACTTTCCAATAGGCTGACATTGTTTATGGGACAGACGAAGAGGAATCACTTGCTGCGTTGAAGAACTTATTCTTAGAAGACAATGACATAGACTGCTGTATTTTTTTTGAGGGGGAGGGGGAGGAAGATTCTTCCACACAAGATATGAGTAGACGAGCATACCTCAACATTTGGACCATCAGGACTACTAGAGCCCGACGAGCCTCGGGGTAGCAAGGCTAAACAAGTATCATGCACTGTTTTATTTTTACTAGATAATTTTTCTTTTCGCATTTGATTTCCGTAATAAGATCTTCAATGTTCAAAACAGTTATGGAATTTATCAACGCATTTTGATTTTTCTTATGAATCAACACCTTATTATTTTTCACTCATTACTTTACTTGCACAGACAATGGCTGTGACATGCAATAAGACAACGCAACAAACAGACATTGACTCAGAAGAAGATGACATACAAGAGGAGAATGTGAAAGAAGTTGAGAACTTTAAAAACAGACCTATGTCCAACCTAGACGAGACAGAAATTGTTAACCTGGGAGATGTATATAATGTCAAGAAAACACGAATCAGCATTCATATGTTGCCATCAGAATAGAAGGAATACACCGAATCTCTAAAGGAATATGAGGACATTCGCATGGTCATATGATGACATGACTGGTGTAAGTACATCTATTGTGGTCCATAAACTGCCAACCGATCCGACATGTTCGCTGGTAAAGTAGAAACTCAGGAAGTTTAAGCTTGATATGAGTTTGAAAATCAAGGAAGAAGTCATTAAGCAAGTCAAAGCTAAAGTTTTCAGGGTAGTTGGGTATCCGACATAGTTATCCAACATTGTACCAGTACCAAAGAAGGATGGGAAAGTAAGAGTTTGTGTTGAATACCGGGATCTCAACCGGGCCAGTCCGAAAGATGAATTACCATTGCCAAATATACACATCCTGATCGACAATTACGCCAAGCACGAGTTACAATCGTTCGTTGATTGCTACGCCAGTTATCATCAGATCTGGATGGATGAGGAAGATGCTGAGAAAATAGCTTTCATTACGCCGTGGGGAATGTATTGTTATAAAATGATGCCGTTTAGCTAGAAGAATGCGGGGGCCACTTACATAAGGGCCATGCATACCATTTTTCATGATATGATACAAAAAGAAATTGAGGTATATGTGGATGATGTTATCATCAAGTCCAAGAAGTCCATTTGGGGTTCCCGCCGGAAAGTTGCTTGGGTTTATTGTGAGCCGCCAAGGAATAGAACTGGATCCATCAAAGGTCAAAGCTATTCAGGAACTTCCACTGCCAAAGAACAAAAAGGATGTGATGAGTTTCTTGTGAAGACTTAACTGTATCAGCCGGTTCATAGCACAGTCTACAGTTATTTGTGAGCCAATCTTTAAGATGTTGAAGAAGGACGTCGCTACCAAATGGACCAACGATTACTAGAAGGCCTTCGACAGAATCAAGGAATACCTGTCAACACCACCAGTCTTGGTCCCACCAGAGCCAGGTAGACCCCTATTACTCTGCATCACAATACTAGATGGAGCCTTCGGTTGCATTTTGGGGCAACATGATGAAACAGGGAGAAAGGAACTGGCCATTTACTATCTCAGAAAGAAGTTCACTCTCTACGAAGCTCAGTACTCTCTTTTGAAACACACCTGCTGTGCTTTGACTTGGGTAGCTCAGAAGATGAGACATTACTTCTGTGCCTATACCATGTATCTCATATCAAGGATGGACCCTTTAAAGTATATCTTTCAGAAGCCCATGCCCACTGGCAAGCTAGGAAAAGTGGCAAATCTTGCTGAGTGAATTCGATATTATGTACATAACTCAGAAGGTGATCAAGGGACAAGCCTTGCCAGACCACCTTGCTAAAAAACCCTGTGGATGGAGAATATGAACCTTTGAAAACATATTTTTCCAATGAAGAGGTATCGTTCATAGGAGAAGATATTGCTGAATCCTATGACGGTTGGAGAATGTTTTTCGATGGAGCAGCAAATTTAAAAGGAGTTGGCATAGTAGCAGTCTTGGTGTCAGAAACCGGTTAGTATTATCCGGTGTCTGCAAAACTCAGATTCCCGTACACCAATAATATGGCCGAGTACGAAGCCTATATCTTAGGGTTCAAGATGGCCATTGACATGAACATTTAAGAGTTGCTAGTAATTAGTGATTTAGACTTGCTTATACATCAGGTACGAGAAGAATAGGCAACCAAGAAATCCAAGATGCTCCCGCATCTGCATCATGTATAGGAATTGAGAAAGATGTTCACAAAGACTGAATTCCAACATGTCCCCACAGTCCAAAATGAGTTCGCCGATGCATTAGCCACCCTATCATCTATGATACAACATTTAGATAAGAATTTCATTGATCCCATTCCTATAAAGATCCATGATTAGCCAGCTTATTGTGCCTGGGTTGAAGAAGAGGCAGACGGAAAACCTTGGTTTCATGATATCAAAGAATATTTGGCAAAAGGGGAGTACCCTGAGCTTGCCAACCATACTCAGAAACGCACACTTCAGAGATTATACAACAACTTCTTCCATAGCAGAGGAATCCTGTATAGGATGACTCCTGATTTGGGACTACTAAGGCGTGTCGACGCTAGGGAAGCATCCAAGATGCTAGAGGAAATTCATACCGGGACCTACGGTCCACATATGAACGGTTTTGTCTTAGCAAAGAAGATACTCCAGGATGGTTACTTTTGTATGACTATGGAAACAGACTGCATCCAGTATGTGCAGAAATGCCATCGCTTTCAGATATATGCAGACATGATAAAGGTACCTCCGAGAGAGCTCAACACAACAAGCTCATCATGGCCGTTCGTCGCCTCAGGAATGGATGTTATTGGACCAATCGAGCCTGCTGCTTCAAATGGAGACAGGTTCATTCTGGTGGCAATTAATTACTTCACCAAATGCGTCGAAGCAGCATCTTACAGAGCAGTAACTAAGAAGGTTGTGGCAGACTTTTTTCGCGACCACATTGTTTGCTGATTCAGGATTCCAGAATCAATCATTACTTATAATGGCTGCAGTCTCAACAACGACTTGATGAAAGCTATGTGTGAAACCTTCAAGATCAGGCAAAAGAATTCTACAGCCTACTTGCCTCAAATGAACGGAGCTGTGAAAGCCGCCAACAAGAATATCAAGAAAAAATTAAGGAAGATGATAGAGAAGCATAAATAGTGGCACGAGAAATTATCATTTGCTCTATTAGGGTATCACACCACAGTCCGCACATCAACTGGGGCAACCCCCTATATGTTGGTTTATGGTACAAAAACCGTCATTCCCGCCAAAGTAGAAATTCCTTCCTTAAGGATCATACATGAAGCCAGCTCGGCGATGCATAATAGGTGAAGTGTCATTACGAGCAGCTAGCTATCATAGGTGGGAAGAGAATTAACGAAGTTTGTCATGGTCAACTTTATCAAAACAGAATGTCCAGAGCCTTCAACAAGAGAGTCAAGCCCAGGCAAGTCACACTAGGGCAGCTGGTACTAGAAAAAAAATTTCTGCATCAAGACAAGGCCAAAGGGAAGTTCTCTCACAATTGGCAGGGCCCATACATGGTTCACCGAGTTTTGATAGGAGGAGCCCTCATACTTGCAGAAATGGATGGAGAGATCTGGCCAAAGCTGATTAATTCAGATGCAGTCAAGCATTACTATGTGTAACCTTTATGTCTTCCCTACATGATGTAAATTGAGCTACGCCTGACTTGATTCCCGTTTAAGAGGGGATACGTAGGCAGCCCTATGGGTTCGGTCACAATTCAATAAAATTTTCGTTTCCCCCAAAAAATGGAAACTGGGGCAGAATTTAGAGGAGGACCCTCAAAATTCCGAAGTAATTTTGGCCGATCGTCGTACGAGTAGCAGGCAAAAAATTCAACCGATCAAACTGGGGCAGAATTTTGAGGAGGACCCTCAAAATTCCGTAGCAGGAGAGGTTGCAATGTATCGAACCGCGTCACAGTCGTCGATTCATCTAAAAAATATTTTAATTATACATTTATGCTATACTCTTACAAAATCATGCATGATTATTATTGAAACTGCTTTGTTTAGCAACGCTACCCCGACGATACAGACGATATTGCCAGATCAAAGCCGAACAAGTTAAGAAAAAGCCAGCGGGAATGCGAACTAACCTTCCCCTTTACCAAACTCAAGATTTTTTTTTGGATGCAGGCACCAGGATTACAAAACCATTAAACTCACTATACGTCCATATAACGAATATTTGTTCAAAGGTACTATTCTCTGAACTGCTGCACTTACCAGCATCTGCTATCAGCACGCACCCATAACTATTCTACCTTCCGAGGTTAAATTATATCTCTATCTGCATTTGCATTGCATAAGGCTACCATTCTACCTTCCAACTTGCACAAGGCTACTATTCTGCCTTCCAACTTGCATAAGGCTACTATTTTGCCTTCCAATTTGCATAAGGTTACTATTCTGCCTTACGAGGTTAAGCTCTACCTCTATCAGCATATGCATTGTATAAGGCTACTATTCTGTCTTCCAACTTCCATAAGACTACTATTCTGCCTTCCAACTTCAATAAGGCTACCATTCTGCCTTCCGTGGTTATGCTCTACCTATATCTACATCTGCATTGCATAAGGATACCATTCTACTTTCCAAGACTAAACGCTGTCTCCATCCACATTGCACGGCTGAAAGATCGCCATATTGCACGGCTGAAAGATTGCCACACTGCACGGCTGAAAGATCGCCACATCACACGATTGAAATATTTCCACATCGCACGGCTGAAAGATCGCCACATTGCATGGCTGAAAGATTGCCACATTGCACGGTTGAAAGATCGCCACATTGCACGACTGGAAGATTGCCATATCGCATGGCTCAAAGATCGCCACATTGCACGGCTGAAAGATCTCCACATTGCACGGCTGAAAGATCGCCACATGCTATCGCATTTCATGGGCTGAAAGATCACCAAGTTATCCAAAGGCATCATCATCCAAAGGCACCATCCTCAAAGCCCGAGAACAACATGTCATGGCTTGAGGATCCCCTTCAATCTTTTTGCATATTCAAAGGCATCATGGTTCGGAGGCACTATTTTCATAGCCCAAGAGCATCATTTCATAGCCTACAAATCCTTTGTTATATGCTTCATGGCCCAGGACAACATGGTCTAAAGACGTCATCATAACCGTCCAAAGACAATATTCTTGGTCCGACGATAATTTGCATCATGTCTAAATTTACGCACAATATACGCTTGTATTACTTATTTGCAGGTAAATTGGCAAGAACAACCATCCCAGCAGGAGCATCTCCGCTCCAATGCCTTCAACCACATCAGACCTGACCACTCCCGCAAGCCTTTCACTCACCCTGACCGAAACATTGCGTCCGTTCTTGGAAAATACCTGTCGGCATACTCCGTCGACGGATCCTGAACTACATATGGCCTGATTCCTATAGGACTAGGGATATGTAGGCAGCTCAGAAGCCCCTTCACGACCTATCTTCTTTAAAATTTGGCCATCATATCTTTACCCGACAACTCTTTCATCCTTCCCGGGTAAAGAGGGATAGCTGTTGATACCCAATTTTTTCCTATGTGTATTTTATATGCAAAGTACTTTAAAAATAGAATATGTATACATATATAAGCATATCCAAGTGTTTCCCTATTTTTTCTTAATTTAAAATATTTGTTTTTCAATTTATCCCCCTATATTATCCACAACAATCCCATATTTATTTCTAAAATTATTAGTTTTGACGATTTATTTATTGGATCTTTATGTTTATGCTAAAATACAGTTAGGCATTTTTTTGTATATTTTTGCAAAATTATTTAGTATTTTTTAAGGCTAAAATTGTATAATTATAATATTAGCCCCTTTCAGATTTAATGGTATTTTATATTCATAAAATTAGGTATGGTATTTTTAAATAATTAATCGTGTACTATAAATCATTCTAGTACCTTTAATTTATTTCTAGAAATTATTTTATTATTTTTATAAATCAAATAGGAAAATTAGCTATTTAAATATTAGCCCCCTTTTATTTTGATTATAGCCTAAATGTGACCCCAATTCCCTGTCCCAATTCCTATTAAACCACGACCCAATTACGACTTAATCCGACCCGTAAGCACATCCCCCTTTACCTGTTCAACCCGAGCCGTTGATCACTCAGATCAACGGCCAGAAATCCCCCTTACCTAAATTAATTCTAAACTACCCCCTAAACCCTATTATTTCCCACCATACGCCGCCTCTAAATTCCCCTCCTTTCTCAAATCTTCTCTACAACAACATCAAACCCAACCGCCGCCACTTTAATCTACCCTAATCCGTGGCTCCCCAGGATCATCTAAGACATGTATTAGCCTCCCATGGCTTCTATGTGATTGTTGCTGTGGTCTTTTGACCAGATTCTGAAGGGGCCTCGCTTGAATTATTCCTATAGAATTCATTGAATTAGGATTTTTCTTTTATTATTTAAATTTTAGAGAACTAATTGTATGCTTTTTTGTATTTGTTTGCATTTTATGTGCATTTTTAGTTGGCATAATTCATAAAAAAATACAAAAAAATAGCACATTTGCATTTAAAACCCATCTTTATATTAGTTTTACTAGTTAATTAACATTGCAAAAATAAGAGAAAATAACAAAAATAGTCCACTTGCATTTTTACATTTAATTTTCAATTTTTCCTTAGTTTTCTTTTTAAATTAGGATTTAGTTAATTTTAGAAAATTAGAGTTAAATCAGTTCTTCTCATTTTAATTTTGTATTTAACAAAAATCTAGAAAAAATGAAATGAAAATGAAAATGAATTGAATTTAAATAAAAGAAAGGGAGTAATGGAAAAGAAAATAAAGAGAAAGGGAAAAGGACCAGTCTGTTTGGGCCAATTTTGCCCCAGCCCAAGCCAAATTCCACAAAAACCCGCTCAAAATCTAGCCCAGAATCACCTTTGATCCGGTCCAGCCCTTCAAACAACAAAATGACGTCATTTTTTCATCCTTTAATCGTTGTCACACCTCCTTTTTACCGAAACTTTATCGGCCTTTACTACACCCCGGGAAGAGATATAGTAATAAAGGAGTTTTTTCAATTTAAGGACAACCAAAACGGGATTCGTTTTTATTTAAAAATTAGAGTCACCACTTGGGAGATTTATGGTGTCCCAAGTCACCTGTTTGAATCCCAAATCGAGGAAAGGGTTTGACTCCGTATTACAGTCGCGAACCAGAAACCTGAGTAAGGAATTCTGTTAACCCGGGAGAAGGGGTTGGGCACTCCCGAGTTCCGTGGTTCTAGCACAGTCGCTCAACTGTCATATTTGGCTAAAGTATTTGATTTTATACATGTTATCCTATTTGTGCAATTTCGACAATTAATTACCACTTTGGTTATTTTATTTTAAGAAAGTGAATGTCGTTTAAGAATGTATTTTCGGATCACGTCACATGAAATGCTCCCGGATCCTCAACACATTCCTATTCAACGTTTTCGGATTTGGATTTGGGTCGCATGAAATGCACACCCATATTAGGAAGGTAAGATTATTTAAAATCGCACCTAAAGCGACTAACGTGTTGTTATCTTTTGGGAAGGCCGTGAAATTCGCTAAACGGCCCGTCTCGAATTTCTAATTATTTTATTAAGCAATTAATGAGGGCCCCGCAATTGTATTTTATTTGGCGAGGCTCGTCTTATTTCTAATTTATAAGGACATTACTAGTTAATTAAAGGATGTAAGTTAACTCCTATTTATATTAGGTCAGACCTAAACTAATAATTCAATAAAATGCTAAATTTGTGACGGACCAACCCTATTATATTGTGAAATGGTTGGATCAGTCCAAATCTCAACGTTTGGCTACCCATTTCAGTAGGCTCAACAACGACAATAACTGGGCTCCACCTTAAGCCCAACTTAGCAGCCTGATTGCAAGAAGAATAGGTAATGTGAATTTGTGAAATAGGAAAAGATGTGAACCAAGACAGAAGAAGCACATAGCGTGGAAATATGCAGATAGCAAATAACCATTGGAGCACTAGCCAAGAATAAAACGAGAGGCGCTGCTTTGACTATAAGAAAGGAACACAATTTAACTAAACAACCGGCTATGGATTACAACCACTCAAAATCAAAAGAAATGAATTCATCTATGTTATTATCTTATACCAACGTGAGCAACATGAGGATTTAGAGCAGGTTATATGCGAAAGCTTAGGGAGAAGGAAAAAATGTTAAATACACGAAGACAGACCATAAACAACAAATCATACAACTACCAAATCTAATCATAAACTAAAACGTAGCTGGTGCCTTTTACATCCCTTGAAATCCATGTTTTTTGCAAGATTACTCCAGTTTCAAACTCATGATAATACTAGTACTACATGAGTATGCTGAAGCACATCAGAATCAAAGAAGCACATAGTTCAAATTACCCTCCAGATGTTACAATTATGTTCCAAAACTTTCCAGGGCAATAAATGGGACTGGCCAATGAACTGATTAATACACAAGAGACATTGGACAACAATATGATTTAGATGCATCATTTATACTCCAAATTGACAAAATAAAACTAACTGAAAACTCCTACCCAACGATGAACCTATCAAAACAAACTCACCCCGGCAGATTTCCTTTAACTGATTAGCGATCACAAAACCGAGCAGAACTCATATAAACACATGAACTATTACTATATCAGAGCTGCTGCAAGCCAACAGTGCAGAATTTTAAGCTCAAAGTCGTGCAAATAGGTTGCTGTTACAGTGCAAACAGGGCAGTCTAACTCAATTACTCGAAGTTCAGAACAAATTGCTTACATTAGAGTCCGTAACAGCTACTATCGCCTAATCTGCATTCGATAACAGTCCCCAAAACATTTGATCAAAAGTAAAATCATATACTCGACAAGAAGTTTATGCTCGAACTCAGATTTTAGCTACAATGCATTAGAGAAATCGACACAACTCAAACAAATTTTACCTTAAAATTTTAGCTAGTCCCAAATCAATAAGAAGCTAAATTCGAACTCACTAATTTAAGAATGAACTAAACACACAAGCTACTTAACGCTCAAACTTCAGCCAAACCAATAAAAGGATTGAAGAAAGCAGGCTTCAACCTCTAAGACTTCATGAATATGTTTCAGTGCTCAAATTGCAATCCGACACATCAATTATATTTATTTTTTTAGTACAATTTTGAAACCAGAACTTGAAACTAGCTTTCAAACATTTTTTCATATGGTGATAAAAGAGGCAGACGCACATACACAGCTACATGTTAATTGAATTCTAACAGTAACCTAACATGCCTCACCAACTCATATAATCACACAATCAAATCGAGCCTCGATTAACTATGTTGGAGTTGAATAGATTTCATATATACATTCAAATACCAAAAGTACTTGAAGGTACTCAAATACATCACACCACTAAATGAATTCATTCAACACGAACTTCGATCATAGAACCATTCGAGGCAGAAATACATAGTTCAAAGCATTGAAACGAAACATAATCGAAAGAGCAGAGAGACGAAAATTGAACATGAAATTTCGAACTTCTTTTTATAACAGAATCGACGGTGTTTACATAGTTTCGACCTTAAAACTATCACAAGAGCACAATGGCGAATCAAAGCTCGAAGAACAGCAAATCAGTAGCAGCCGAATAGAAATAAGAGGTTTGAACAACGACGAACTCGGAAATCAACTCCACTCAATCGAATTCCATGGCGAGAGATGGAAGAAACACAAACGATAAACAAAAATGAAAAAAATAAAAACCAGAAGAATTTAAGAATCCTAGAATCTAGATTTTTAAATCTGAAATTTTCTTCTCTTCGAATTTTTCTCGTTCTCTTAATATTCCTTTCCGAAAATCTCTCCTTCTTCTCTCTGAAAAATCTCCTGGACTCGTCTCTGAATCATCTCTAAAGTAGCCTTCAAACTTTGCTGGTAGTGAGGATGGATAGAGACACGCAAAATTCGTGTCTCTATCTGATGAGGAAGCCTCCGATAATATCAAGGGTAAAATGGGTCAGGCGTTTTAGGCGTGGGTTGGGCCAGATTAATTGGGCCAGGTTTTAGGGGTGTTTTGGGCTCCAAACCAAACAACCCAATTCTTTGCATTTGAATCATTTTATTTCTTTTGTTTATTTATCTTTGTTTTCATTTTATATTTTGTATATATTTTTTTTGATTTTTTGATTTTGGTAAAATTAGAGATTAGACTAACAATTAAAGTCTAAAATTATTTAATAACTATTTTATAATAATTTCCAACTAAAACAATAAAAATGCTAAAATGAACTATTTTTGTGATTTTCTTTAAATTGTTAAAATGAATTAATACCTATTCAATACCAAAATGTAAGATTAAAATCCTAACGCAAATGCATATTTTTGTATTTTTAACATGAATTATTATGCTACCAATTAATATGAAAAATGAAACAAAAATTAAAAAAATTGTAAAATTATTTAATTTGAAACTTTTGGAATAACGTGCTTAGGGTAAAAATCACGTGCTCACAGTTGCCCCTCTTTGCCCGGAAACACGAAGAGTTTTCGTGCAAAGACAAATGAGCGGAACTGAGAGATTTTTGCCCGTTCGCATATTCTGTGTGAAGCATTTTGAAAAGTTTGACCGCACCCTGCTTCAGAGATTGCCTACATATCCTGGGTAAACAGGAATCAGGTCAGTGTAGTTCAGGAGTGTTTGGTAGCATGGGACTACCAGGAGCTGTGATTTCGTTGCTGTTGCTGCTGTTACTGCTTGCTGACCCCTCATTACACCATGTAAAGATAAAAAGAAGCTAACCTAAGCTATGCCCTATGATTTACAAAAATCCTATCTATGTCTTGTGCTCTTGTATTGCCTTGATCTTGCATCTTGTATTCTTTCAATGGAATTCTGGTTGTTGCCTTGACTGTGTTTTGAAATATGTGTCCATTCTTCAGGTGGACATCTTGCTGGTGATT
>MU761576.1:0-49389 GCA_026770625.1 Nicotiana glauca | reverse complement strand
CATGCCTCCATTTTCCAGTATTGTTGAGTGCTTGAAAGTGATGAACACGATAGTTTCGGGCTATTGGTGCCGGTTTCTGGGGGTGACTTGGTAATGGGGCCAATGGCAGGGTGTTATTTGGTAGATAGTGTGGCTTTTGTGGAATTTGGGGACGTTCGTGGGGTCGGTATTGTGGTTGGGAATGTTTAGCAAGAATGACCACCGGACCTTGTTGTTGGCGGAGGTTATGACTTGGTGGTTTAACAAAAGATCGGGTATTTTTCGGGGGATTGGTTTGGGGTTTATTTTGAGGTTGAACAGGTTTGGCAAGAACAATTATTGGACCTTGTTGTGGATGGGACTCAGCAATATCTTTTCTATCAATAGGAGGATCATCCCGAGCAACCTACTCGTTCCACTTAAGCCATAAATCCTTAAAGCCCTCCTTGGGTTTCTTTTCAGTCTGAGATAGGGAGGAGCAATTTGGGGTAATTTCTTTATTGTGTTGAACGTGTCGCACAAAATCTTGAGCCAATGTAGGCCATTTGCTAACATCGTGGAAATTATACCATTCTAAAGCTGCCCCAGTCAAGCTCTTATTGAAGTATGCCACCAACAAATTATCTTTATCCTCGATATCTCTCATTTTATTGCAATAGATTCTCAGGTGAGTTATCAGATCTCCAATCCCATCATACAAGTTAAAATTCGGCACTTCAAACCCCACAGGCAAACAAATGTTGGGGAACACAGAAGATTCTTTGTGAGACATGTTACCCTGGTCTTTCATTCCTTGTATGTTCTTTAAGGATAGTTATTTAGGCTTTATGAATATTTCGTCTCGCCCTGCTTTTCTTGTGACCTTTTCACTTTCATATGAAGTTCCTCCCGGGAATTCTTCCCATATTCATTGTCGGGGGTAGTGGATACGACAGGAGGCATTGGCGGTGGCGGGGGTGGTGCCTTTCCAGTTATCCAGGCTTGATGCATATCAGCCATGTGTTGTCTCAACATCTGAACTTCCTCATTCAACCCATTATCCCGTTCTCCCACCTGTTGTCGGGTACTGTTACCAACCATATCAATTCTATTGTTGTTTGCCATCGCCTTTTGTCGTCAAGAAGAATTTTCACTTTGGAAACCGCAAACCAACCACCTTTCTATAATGTCAACATGAAACCACCATGTTAGCGTTAAGGTTTTTTTTCTTTTCTTTTCTTTCTTGTTTTTTCACTATTTTCTTTTCTTTTTGCCTTTATGTGGCTTTTCCTCTTTTTTTTTTTGATGGTTATGGTCGAATCCTATGTGGATTGCCTACGTATCATGACCCCGCATGAATCAGACCGTGCGTAGTTCTTGAAAATTAATGCAAAAATAAAGATGATATTTATTTGAATTTTCAAATTTGTTTTCTTTGAAGAGAAATTACAGAAGCAGACTCCAACTACAAACTCGACGATTAACACTAGATTAAAACATTCACATCTTGAGGCCCGTGGGGCATCTCTCGGCATCGCCACAGGCTTCCGCAAGACTGAGAATGTTTCAATGTCAATTGAGACTATTTTTAATAACAAACGGTCATGTAATGGCTTATTTTGACAAAGTGGCTATTTTTGCAAAAATTTCGTTTAAGAAAATAAACTTGAAATATTTCTCATCCTGGGGCCCATGGGGCATCTCTCGGTATCGCCACAGGCCAACGTAAGACTGAGAAGGTTTCAATGTCAACTGAGACTATTTAACAACAATTGGCCATGTAATGGCTTATTTTAACAAAGTGGCTATTTTTGCAAAATTTTTTGTTTAAGAAAATAAACTCGCAAATTTCTCATCCTGGGGCCCACGGGGCATCTCTCGGCATCGCCACAGGCCAACGCAAGACTGAGAAGGTTTCAATGTCAACTGAGACTATTTTTAACAACAATTGACCATGTAATGGCTTATTTAGCAGAGTGGTTATTTTTTGTAAAGTTCATAGATGACCCCAAACTTGCTTTTGCGGATACGACCTTTCAACACTTCCACAAGGGATATTTTAAGGTTGTGCCCGCAAATTTATTCGAAGTGGCTATTCTTGCAAAAACGGCCTTCCGGTGTCCTTTTGAGGGACATTCGGCTTGTTTTAAACAAAAATAGTACCACCCGACTTATTTATAACAAAAATTAAAATTTTATATTTTTTGGCTATTTTTGCAAAAAGGGTGGTTGGACCCGTCAAGGGTTGCCTACGTATCCCACACGTGGTGAGAATCAAACCTGCGTAGTTTTGGCCGATTGGCCAAAATTAAAACTGTTTTTGACCACAATTTACTTCCTATATTTTTCAAATATTTTCTCTTTTCCTATTTTTCCTTTTTCTATTTTTTTTTCAAAAATCCGGCAGCATTTCTGTACTATTTGGTCATTGGATTTTTTCACAGTAAATGGTTATACTTCTTAAATCCTAGCACTGATATTTTTTTCATTTTTCCACTCATGATATACAAGCTGGTCAACATGTGGAGCCGAACAAATAAATACAATTAGCACATAATATGCATCAGGATGGTCATTGTAATTCGGGTCACCTGTCCTAGACGGACCCAACCCCTGTGTTGAGTACCCTAAGTCAGAATGCATGTGATGCAAATAAACGTCCTACTAGGATTTTGGCATGATTTTATTGTTCATCTAGATTTAAATCCTATGTTTATTGGTCTAGACCTGGCTTACCCGAGCGGACAACTCGGGCCGAGGGGGAGGCAGCGTACCGGGGATACAGAAGCTCGCCCGGCTTTGCAACTTATCCAAACCTCGTTCTAAATTTGGGAAAAAGACTCTAACAGAAGAGAAGCTACACGAAGTGCACCCTTCTCCATGATGTAGAAGACTCAGAAAGAGGGAGGGATTCGCGACAATTTATATACAGTTCAACAAATATTAAAGCGGTAAACATTTAGCACGGAAAGCATGGAACATATATCAAAACCAAATAAATCCAACTACAACAATTTAACTGAGCTCGAATTCTTTAACCCTGAACCGAAGTTTTGGGTTATTATCCCCAGCAGAGTCGCCAGAGCTGTCACACCTCCTTTTTACCGAAGCTTTATCGGCCTTTACTATACTCGGGAAGAGATATAGTAATAAAAGAGTTTTTTCAATTTAAGGACAACCGAAACAGGATTCGTTTTTATTTAAAAATCAGAGTCGTCACTTGGGAGATTTATGGTATCCTAAGTCACCGGTTTGAATCCCGAATCGAAGAAAGGGTTTGACTCCGTATTACAGTCGCGAACCAGAAACCTGAGTAAGGAATTAACCCGGGAGAAAGGGTTAGGCACTCCCGAGTTCCGTGGTTCTAGCACGGTCGCTCAACTGTCATATTTGGCTAAAGTATTTGATTTTATACATGTTATCTTATTTGTGCAATTTCGACAATTAATTACCGCTTTGGTTATTTTATTTTAAGAAAGTGAACGTCATTGAAGAATGTATTTTCGGATCACGTCACATGAAATGCACCCGGATATTCGACACATTCCTATTCAAAGTTTTCGGATTTGGATTTGGGTCGCATGAAATGCACACCCATATTAGGAAGGTAAGATTATTTAAAATCGCATCTAAAGCGACTAACGTGTTGTTATCTTTTGGGAAGGCCGTGAAATTCGCTAAACGGCCCGTCCCGAATTTTTAATCATTTTATTAAGTAATTAATGAGGGCCCCGCAATTGTATTTTATTTGGCGAGGCTCGTCTCATTTCTAATTTATAAGGACATTACTAGTTAATTAAAGGATGTAAGTTAACTCCTATTTATATTAGGTTAGACCTAAACTAATAATTCAATAAAATGCTAAATTAGTGACGGACCAACCCTATTATATTGTGAAATGGTTGGATCAGTCCAAATCTCAACGTTTGGCTACCCATTTCAGTAGGCTCAACAACGACAATAACTGGGCTCCACCTTAAGCCCAACTTAGCAGCCTGATTGCAAGAAGAATAGGTAATGTGAATTTGTGAAATAGGAAAAGATGTGAACCAAGACAGAAGAAGCACATAGTGTGGAAATATGCAGATAGCGAATAACCATTGGAGCACTAGCCAAGAATAAAACGAGAGGCGCTGCTTTGACCATAAGAAAGGAACACAATTTAACTAAACAACCGGCTATGGATTACAACCATCAATATCAAAAGAAATGAATTCATCTATGTTATTATCTTATACCAACGTGAGCAACATGAGGATTTAGAGCAGGTTATATGCGGAAGCTTAGGGAGAAGGAAAAAATGTTAAATACACGAAGACACACCATAAACAACTAATCATACAACTACCAAATCTAATCATAAACTAAAAGGTAGCTGGTGCCTTTTACATCCCTTGAAATACATGTTTTTTGCAAGATTACTCCAGTTTCAAACTCATGATAATACTAGTACTACATGAGTATGCTGAAGCACATCAGAATCAAAGAAGCACATAGTTCAAATTACCCTCCAGATGTTACAATTATGTTCCAAAACTTTCCAGGGCAATAAATGGGACTGGCCAATGAACTGATTAATACACAAGAGACATTGGACAACAATATGATTTAGATGCATCATTTATACTCCAAATTGACAAAATAAAACTAACTGAAAACTCCTACCCAACGATGAACCTATCAAAACAAACTCACCCCGGCAGATTTCCTTTAACTGATTAGCGATCACAAAACCGAGCAGAACTCATATAAACACATGAACTATTAGTACATCAGAGCTGCTGCAAGCCAACAGTGCAGAATTTAAAGCTCAAAGTCGTGAAAATAGGTTGCTGATACAGTGCAAACAGGGCAGTCTAACTCAATTACTCGAAGTTCAGAACAAATTGCTTACATTAGAGTCCCTAACAGCTACTATCGCCTAATCTGCATTCGATAACAGTCCCCAAAACATTTGATCAAAAGTAAAATCATATCCTCGACAGGAAGTTTATGCTCGAACTCAAATTTTAGCTACAATGCATTAGATAAATCGACACAACTCAAACAAATTTTACCTTAAAATTTCAGCTAGTCCCAAATCAATAAGAAGCTAAATTCGAACTCACTAATTTAAGAATGAACTAAAAACACAAGCTACTTAACGCTAAAACTTCAGCCAAACCAACAAAAGGATTGAACAAAGCAGGCTTCAACCTCTAAGACTTCATGAATATGTTTCAGTGCTCAAATTGCAATCCGACACATCAATTATATTTATTTTTTTAGTACAATTTTGAAACCAGAACTTGAAACCTGCTTTCAAACATTTTTTCATATGGTGATAAAAGAGGCAAACGCACATACATAGCTACATGTTAATTGAATTCTAACAGTAACCTAACATGCCTCGCCAACTCATATGATCACACAATCGAATCGAGCCTCGATTAACTATGTTGGAGTTGAATAGATTTCATATAGACATTCAAATACCAAAAGTACCTGAAGGTACTCAAATACATCACACCATTAAATGAATTCATTCAACACGAACTTCAATCGTAGAACCATTCGAGGTAGAAATACATAGTTCAAAGCATTGAAACGAAACAGAATCGAAAGAGCAGAGAGATGAAAACTGAACCTGAAATTTTGAACTTCTTTTTTGTAACAGAATCGGCTGCGTTTACACAGTTTCGACCCTAAACTATCACAAGAGCACAATGGCGGATCAAAGCTCGAAGAACAGCAAATCAGTAGCAGCCGAATAGAAATAAGAGGTTTGAACAACGACGAACTCGAAAATCAACTTCGCTCAATCGAATTCCATGGCGAGAGATGGAAGAAACACAAACGATAAACAAAAATGAAAAAATAAAAACCAGAAGAATTTAAGAATCCTAGAATCTAGATTTTTAAATCTGAAATTTTCTTCTCTGAACTTTTCTTCTCTTCGAATTTTTCTCGTTCTCTCAATCTTCCTCTCCGAAAATCTCTCCTTTTTTTCTCTGAAAAGTCTCCTGGACTCGTCTCTGAATGTTCTCTAAAGTAGCCTTCAAACTTTGCTGATAGTGAGGATGGATAGAGACACGCAAAATTCGTGTCTCTATCTGATGAGGAAGCCTCCGATAATATCAAGGGTAAAATGGGTCAGGCGTTTTAGGCGTGGGTTGGGCCAGATTAATTGGGCAAGGTTTTAGGGGTGTTTTGGGCTCCAAACCAAACAGCCCAATTCTTTGCATTTGAATCATTTTGTTTCTTGTGTTTATTTATCTTTGTTTTCATTTTATATTTTGTATATATTTTTTTTTTATTTTCTGATTTTGGTAAAAATTAGAGATTAGACTAACAATTAAAGTCTAAAATTATTTAATAACTATTTTATAGCAATTTCCAACTAAAACAATAAAAATGCTAAAATGAACTATTTTTGTGATTTTCTTTAAATTGTTAAAATGAATTAATACCTATTCAATACCAAAATGTAAGATTAAAATCCTAATGCAAATGCATATTTTTATATTTTTAACATGAATTATTATGCCACCAATTAATACGAAAAATGCAACAAAAATTAAAAAAATTGTAAAATTATTTAATTTGAAACTTTTGGAATAACTTGCTTAGGGTAAAAATCACGTGCTCACAATCGTGACCGTCGGATCTCATCAATCTAACGGTCCGGAACTAACGATGATTAAGAATATAAGAGTGTCAGATTCCCCCCATACTCCTCAATCATCTCTCAAAACACCTCAGTATACATCGGCGTAAAGCGAACGTTCCTCCACCGTATCCCACCGTCTGCCGCTGGCGATTCTCCGATGACCCCCAAAATTAATCTAGGCCTTCCCCTTCACCTCCCCATTCTGGATCCAATCATAGTTTCTTTCAAATCCTAGCCAAAGTGTTTGAACATTTGAATCAGTGGTCGCCACCTCCACCGCACGCGGCGACGCTACCTCCAAATCCCACCCAAATTACACCCTGGACCCTTCTCACCTTTCTCTTCTTAAATCCTCATTTATTTTCACTCAAATATTCCTTCAGAACTCTGAATTTCAGATCGAAAATTCAGGCTTAGAACCCTAATTTTGCAAAATTAGGGGAATTCGAGTTCTGGACTATAATAGCCGTTAATCATGTGTTTTCTTATGAAAATACATGATTAAGGGTGATTATAGTCCCAAATCACTCCAGGAGGTTAGCCCTAATTCGAGTCCGAGTCAGAAATTGCAAGGTACTTTATTTTTCTTCACTTTCTTTCCCGTTCATGATTTCTTGTAGTTGTTCTGCTATTTCTTTTACTCTTATCGTTTTAGTTTTATTTTTGGTGCTTGACATAGGTTTCTGATCACGTAGTTTGATTCCTTTTCCTGTTTTTGTTTGTGTATTCGATTTCAATTATAGGATCCATGTTCTCTAGTGATTCTCTTTAGGTTTTCTTTTAGGGTTATAGTTTTGTCCCTGGTTGATTCCTTATTTGCTGATTTTGATTTTCTTTAGGCTTTATTCATCTTTTTTATTTTTACAGTATAACTTCTTTTTGAATTTGTTGATTTGTTCAGTTATTGTTTCATTAATGCAGTGGTAAACTTAGTCTAAGGGTATAGTATTAATTAGAATTAATTTTTAGTTCTGGTTACAATTAGGTAGATTAATTGATAAGTTCAATTTTTAGGAATCATTTGGGTATAGCTGAATAATCCAGCATTTGTTTAACCATGGTCAATTTTGACCAAAGTTAACAGGGCTGGGGTGGGTTATTAATTTCAGACTTAGTTCAAGGGTAATTGGGGTAATTCATAATAGGGAATCCTACAAATAACTGAAATTAGAAACCCCTAGAACTTTCTAAATAGGGTTCCAATTATAATTTCAGGGATTTAGTGGCCCAACTTGGGCAACAAGCCAACAAATAAGGGACTAACTAGCTAAAAATTGAAAAATAAAAGAGGGACTTAGGGGGCAAAATAGAAATATGAAGGCAGCCCTAGTTTTGCCTATGAAAGGCATGCCTATTGCCTTGTTTCATAAGTTTTTGAAAGCTGAAAAACTCACACAAGTTTCTAGAAGCATTAGAAATTCAAGACTCTAAAAATTTCGAAATTCAGTTTCCAGAGCTTAGAGAAAAATAAAAAAAAAAAAATCCAAAAAGTTCAAATTCAAACACTATTGAAAACTACTGAAAATTTCAGAAATAATTCCTATAGGAATATAGAGTTTAGCAAGTTGTTTCTGCTAGTTTGTTCAAGTTGTTAGTTAATCAAATATGGTCTTCAAATCCAGCTGTTTACTTGGTTAATTGAGATCCTGTTCCTATCGCCTGGGTTTTGGATTTGGAAGTGCTATATTTCTACTGTAATTTGCTGTGTACTGCTGCTCCTTAACTAACCTTCAGTTTTTCTCTCATTTGTTCAAACTTTAGGTACACATCATGTAACTCTCAAGTTTGGAAGTGAAATGAAAGTGCTGCCTGAGTTCCTTATTGTTTTTCACTGTTATACTTCTAAGAGTTTTAGAATTCCAGTAGATCTTCATTTGTAACTGAGAACTGGACTGTTTGGGACTGTCTAAGACTTTTAAACTGATTTTTTTCCCTTCTCCTGATCATATGAGCATCGTATTTAGAAGTTAGATTCAAATTGTCATAATAGGACTGTTTTGTTAGTATGAACTATTTGGATTTCGTTCTATTAGGGTAACTTCAAAGTAGTGTAATCTCCTGCACTTGATAGGTAGTTTTAGGCTCATGATTAATTCACCTCTACGTTCCAGTTGGTTTGTATGCAAGGTGTGGGTCTTTTGAAGAGCTATGATTCAAATGACGAATTCATAGTTCATTAAGTCTCTAACTACAGTTTTTTATTTTTTTTATTTTCTATGTTGCTAGAATCAATGGCTGTGATTAGTTCATCTACCAATTGCTGTAGTTCATAATTCATAATTAAATTGCCATTTACATAGAACTTTCGTGTTATCCTATAGTCTATAATTCAATTGTTAGCATCAGTAAGCTTCATACGGTCATATACATATAATGAGACATGATTGATATTTTTAACTTCAAATATTCTGCCACTAATTCTGCTACTAATAATGCAGTTTGCCTAGCTATGACCAATCTGAGCCAACAGTACATGCCAACAAACAATAAATTTGTTTGCTTCGATTAATTTTTGTAATAGGAATTAATTCCTAATTCAATCCCTCACATTAAGTCTCACGTCCATATCATCTGCTGTTGTGACATGGGCTTAGGATAATCTGAACCTGAGAATCACCCCAAGGGAAGCCCAGGTTCATTGTTGTCACTATATGGGTGCATTCCTTGGGCTAGTCTTCAACTGGAGCCCACCAGTTATCTCTAAGTCGCCTCCAAGGCTGGACAACCTTTTGAATAATTGGAACTTGGGCCTAGCTACATAATACGAAGCCCATATTGCCATATATATATATTAAATATTTTATCCTCCCTATTGAAGTTTAATTTTGTAATGCAATTCTAGGACTTCCAAGTTAGGTAGCGAATTTAAATTAAGAGGTTTTCCTCTTGTTTAAGTTTGGACTTGAACTTGAGGCGCGAATTTTATAGTGTTAATTAATTAGAATTTTAGAGACAATCTATAATAGAAAATAATAGTCCCTTTTAGGATGGCCTTAAAATAAAACGAGGTGCGCCACGCCAAACAAAATTTACAAATTGCGTGGCCCTCTCTAATTACTTCATTAAAATATTTAGAACTCAGGACATGCCATTTATCTAATTTTCATGGCCTCCCGCAAAGTTAAAAATACGTTAGTCACTTTAGGTGCATTCTTTAATAATTTTACCTTCCTAAATTCGGGTGTGCATTTTATGCTACCCAAATCCAAATACCAAAATGTTGAATAAAATATGTCGAGGATCCGGGTACATTTCATGTGACATGATCCAAAAACATGTTTTAAATGACGTTCAATTTCTTTAAAATTAATTAAAAGCGGTGAATAATTTTAAAATTGCACTATAGGTTGGCAATGTATAAAAATCAAACCAATTATGATAGTTTAAGTGACCGTGCTAGAACCACGGGATCTGGGGGTGCCTAACACATTCCCTCGGGTCAACAGAATTTCTTATTCAGAATTTCTGGTTAGCAGACTCCATTTGGGAAGTTAAAATTTTCCTTGATTTAGGATTCAAGATAAACCGGTGACTTGGGACACCAAAAGCCAAACCTATCCCAAGTGGCGACTCTAATTAAATAAATAATCCCATTTCGAATAATGTCACTTTAAATGGAAAAACTCCCTTATACATTATCCTTCGGGGTAGGTGTGTAAAAAAGGAGGTGTGACAGCTCTGGCGACTCTACTGGGGATACGAACCCAGAATTTCGATTCAGGGTTCAAGAATTCGAGTTAAAATAACTGTTATATTTGGCTTTGTTTGATTTTCCTACATGTTCCATGCTATATGTGCTAAATGCTTTACCGCTTTGATATTTGCTGAATTGTATATATAAACTGTTATGAAATCCTTCCTCATTCTGAGTCTTCTACATCATGGAGAAGGGTGCACTTCGTGTAGCTTCTCTTCTATTTAGAGTCATATCCCATTTAGAACGAGGTTCGGATAAGTTGTTAAGCCGGCGGAGCTTTTGTATCCCCGATATTCTGCCCCCCCTGCTCGAGTTGTCCGCTCGGGTAAGCTAGGTCTAGAACAATAAACCCAGGGCTTAAAACCTAGTATAACAAAGCCTCATACTGGATCCCTAGTAGGAACGTTTGTTTGCATCATATGCATTTGACTTAGGTGACTCAACACAGGGGTTGGGTCCATCTAGGACAGGTGACCTGAAATGAAAAGACCATCCTGATGCATCTTACGTGCTAGTTGTGCATTTATTTGCTCGGCTTTGCATGTTGACCGGCTGGTAAATAATGGGAGAAAGTTGAAGGAAAATAGCAGTATTAAGGTTAAGTGAGGGTAACCACTTATTTTGGAAAACCAATATCCCAAATAATACCAAAACTCTGACGGATTTTTAAGAAAAAGAAAAAGAAAAAGATTTTTTTTGAAAAAAAGGTTGGTTTTGACGAACCTGCCCGAACTACGCCAGTTTGATTCTCATCGGATGTGAGATACGTAGGCAACCCTCATCGGGTCCAACTTCCCTCTTTGCAAAAATAGCCAAAAATACAAAACTTTTTTTAAAATAAGTCGGGTGATACCATTCTTGTTAAAATAAGCCGAATGTCCCCAAAAGGGCGCCAGAGGGCTATTTTTGCAAGAACAGCCACCCTGAGTCATTTTAAACGGTTACCGGGCACAACCCTAAAATTTTCTTCCCCGAAGTGCTGAAAGGCCATACCCACAAAACCATGTCTTTGTTTTTCTTAAATAAATTTTTTCTGAAAAATAGCCACTTTTTTGTTTGGGTCAAAATAAAACCTTAAATCATTTTAAATAAATGTGCAGGATGAGTACAGTTTACATTGAATCCTTCTCAGTCCTGAGTGAGATCCCTTTGAAGCTCCACATGTGGTGGAATGACCTAGGAAAGGGTAGCAGGAAATGGTGGAAAAGATTCTGGGTGGCCTGGTTGAATTATTGAACATTAAGCCAAGGCCGGATATTATTGAAGAATTGATACCATTTTGGGACACAACTCGCAACGTGTTTAGGTTCTCAGACTTCGAGCTTACATCGACATTAGAGGAGATTTGCAGGGTATGCAGGCCTTAATGGAAACCTCAGGGGTCGATATCCATTGGCACCGAGATCGGTAACTCTCCATAGATTTCTGGACTCATTAAGTATCAGCCGGGATGTTTGGGATAAGAATCTATCAGAGGGGTATTGCATACTCCACTTCTTGTACCACCGATATGGTAACCCGTAAGGTTTTGAGGAGCCCAATACTTGTTTAACACACGCTGGAAACAAAGATAAGTGGGAAGCACAGAGAGGATTAGCTTTCATGGTAGCTTTCTTGGGAGTCGCGATCTATCCTCGAAAAGATGGTCACATAGATATTGGCCTCGTGGGAATGCTAGATGTGTCTATAAAGAAGTCCAACAGCACGGTGGTTCCTCTGATTGTGGCTGAAATGTATCGAGCATTGACCAAATGCAGAAAAGGGGAAGAATTCTTTCAGGGTTGCAATTTGTTGCTACAGCTATGGATACAAGAGCACCTATGCCACCGGATTGGGTACATGAACTATGGTTTAACCGGGTTAAGTTGTATTGACAAATTTAAAACCCGGGTAACATGTATTGAATTCCTTGAGGGTACCGAGACTTGGCTATCATGTTTGGAATCTTTGACTGCTGAAAAAATTGAGTGGACCCTCGGATGGCTTCCCACTACCGAGGCAGTATACACGTCAGCTGAAGTACCCTATATTCTGTTGATGGGCATTCGGAGTATCCAACCCTATGCTCCCTACCGAGTCTTGCAGCAACTGGGAAGATTCCAAACCATCAACGGGGATGAAGATCTGAGCAAACAAGTCATCGAAATAGGCTCGAAAGCTACATTTTCGGAGGGAAAAATCCGCCAGATATGGAATGAATATAGGTATCTTGAGCCTAAAACCATAGTGCGAGATCAGGCTAAAGGTTAAGTGGATACCAAATACTTGGTCTGGTTTGGCAAAAGATTTCAAATTCCTGAGAGACCCGCCAAAAGGCCACATGTACAACAATTTACTGATGAGGCCCAAGTACAATGGGATTGGCTAGCCAAGGAAAAGGAATACAGGGCCCGAATAGGAGCATTGGGAAAATAGGTTCACGATCTTTGATTTGAAAATAGCTTGCAAGCCGCAGCCAATGAAGGTGACAAAAAGAAACTGACCCAAGAGAATGAGGCTCTTAAGGCTCAAATCCAACAAATGAAAATAGCTGCTAAAAATCAAGAAAGAAGTCGGTCCGATGAGAGGTTGATAAAAAGGCTAAAGAAGCAAGTCTTAGAGTGCCAAGAAGAGTTGGAGAAATCTGAAAGGAATATGGCAAAATCCGGGCACACTGGGCAAAGAAGACAGAGGAAAGAGCCCAATTTGTGCAACAAATGAAAAGAAATTATGAGGGAACTATTGCTAATCTGGAAAGAAAAATGAATACCCTTGAAGACGAGGCAGCCCAGCGGGCCAAAGAATTTCAGGCTGAGAGGGAACATTGCTATAGGCTAAGGGCTGAGATGGAGAAAGAAATGAAGCTGTTACAAGACGATCACTTCGATGACTCCCAGGTGCTAGAGGCCCGTAACCAGCAGATAAGCCGACTACTTCAGGAAAAGGGTCGGATCAGAGAAAGAATTATAGTCATTGCCCATTATATTGTCATGAAATGTCAGGCAGGCGAAAGAGTGAGTCGCACTACCTTCTTTGCTACAGTGATGATCTTTGTTCGGCAAGTTATGAATGATTTGGAGCAGTTACAAAGGGGTCTTGCACGTACGCCCGCGGGCCCCAGGATTTGAAGCTTTAATGTATTACTAGTTATCGAGTCTGTATTTTGTTATTTTGAGTCTGTTTTTTAATTTTGCCTTTTAGGAAAACAAATAGTCTAGTATCTTTGTAATCAAAGTTTTATTAATGAATATTAAAAAATCCCCCAAAAAAAATTATTTCCTTATTTTTGCAATTTATTTGCAAGAACTACGCTTGGTCTGATTCATGCGGGGTCATGATACGTAGGCAATCTCTATAAGATTTGACCATAACCCTAAGAAAAAAGAAAAATATGAGGGAAGTGAATAAAAGGAAAAACAAGAGTGGAAAAGAAACACAAAAGGAGAAAGGCCATAAAGAAAAGAAAAATGGAGGGGAAAAATCAGAAAATGAGAGAAAAACCTGAAAAGCAAAGAAAAGGCAAGGGAAAAGAAATCGGAAAGGAAGCCGGGATGATGCATGTAACAGTTGCAAACATGTAGACACTCATATAGGTGCATCACACCACAATGTGCGATTACCTATTCGTTACTTGTCTCAAACTAACCGTTGTTGCTGTCAATATTCCCAACTTAGGTTTTTAGAAACGGTGGTTGGTTTTTGGTAAACTGGCATCACATTAGTATTTTACCAGATCAAAAGGAATTATAGAAATGTCGTATGAAATGACTTTGCCACCAGTTCTCATCACCTAAGACATCCCCATCTCAGGGATCCCGACCTCCGAGTCTGCCACAGCTAAAGAAAACCAGATATTACATCTCCGAGTTATGGAGATGTGGGATGCATGGACTAACGGAAGAGAGCCTCCAAATGCTATCCCTGGCTTTCCTGAATTGTTCCCAAGATCCGGGGGGTACTTCTAACATCCCCATCAGTCATCTGAATACCCCATTGGGACTACCAACCATGTCTGCTGACTTTGTAGGAACACCTTCTGAGGTACGCCCACAGGTGTTCACATCAGGAGTAGCCCCCAATATTTTTACAGCTCCACCATGCTCTGCTACCACAGAGCCTTCACTAACTAGGCCTGCTTTTGATCCCCCGACCTTCACTTTCCAAAACCCTATTTTTCAAGCGGATCCTCCTCAATATCCCACATACACTTACTCTCAGCCACCCCCGTTTGAGTCCATGCCTGGACAAGATAAAACTCCTAAAGCTCCTGAATAGGATGAGATAGCAAAAAGGATGAGGAGTTTAGAATAGAGTTTGAAAAATATGCAATGTTTAAGCGGGTAGAAGAGTGTTTCTTATAATGATCTGCGCATGTTCCCTCACGTGCACCTGCCCATGGGATTCAAAACACCGAAGTTTAAGAAATATGATGGGCATGGTGATCCCATTGCTCATCTTAAAAAGTATTGCAACCAATTGCGTGGGGCTGGCAGAAAAGAGGAGTTGTTAATGACCTACTTTGGAGAAAGTTTGGTGGGCATAGCTTTGGAATGGTATATGGAACAGGACATATCTCAATGGCACATTTGGGACAATCTGGCCAGAGATTTTGTTCGATAGTTCCAATACAACATAGACATTGTGCCAGACAGGAACTCCTTAGCGAATCTAAAGAAGAAATCCTCAGAAAGTTTTTGAGAATATGCAATTAAGTGGCGCGAGCAAGCATCGAGGGTGAAACCCCCAATGGATGAAGTGGAAATGGTCACCGTATTTCTTCAGGCCCAGAAAGCCGATTACTTCCAGAACATGATGTCGGCTATAGGCAAACCTTTTGCAGAGGCAATCGAGATTGGTGAGATGGTAGAGAATGGTTTGAAAACGGGTAGAATCTTGAGCCAGTCAGCCATCAGGGCAACCTCCCAAGCCATTCAACGTTGGTCTGGAGTAATGGCTAAAGGAAAGAAGAAAGAAGAAACGTCTATGGCAACATCAAGGGCAAGAAGACACCGGGCTCCCAGACCCATATTTTTTGAAAGGGCCCCTCAACATTACTACCCTCATCATGACATGGCTTATGCTCCTCAACCTTATGCGGTCATGAATGCTCAAACCTTTACTCGACCGCAGCCACATGCCAATAGAAATCAAGCCCCGTTCCCAAGAAATCAACCTCCTCACCAAAACCACTATAACCATCGCCCTCCACAAAATAACTTCCGTCCTCGGGAACCACCCAGGAGACCAAATTTTGCACCAATCGGTGAACCCTACTCTAGTCTGTTCCTGAAGCTTGTTCAAATTAATTTGCTGCAGCCCATACCTCCAAACAGGAAAAACCCAGAATCACCCTCCTATCATCGGGGCGTCCGATGTGTTTATCACTCAGGAGCTGACGGGCATGATACAAAAAACTGTTGGACGTTGAAAAGAGCCGTGGAATACTTGATAGAGCAAGGAAAGATAGTGCTAAAGGACGAGGAGGTCAGGATGTGAAATAATGAGACATGATTGATATTTTTAACCTCAAATTTTCTACCACTAATTCTGCTACTAATAATGCAGTTTGCCTAGCTATGACCAATTTGAGCCAACAATACATGCCAATAAAAAAAAATTTATTTGCTTCGATTAATTTGTGTAATAGGAATTAATTCCCAATTCAAGCCCTCACATTAAGTCTCACGTCCATGTCATCTGCTGTTGCGACATGGGCTTAGGATAGTTCGAACCTGAGAATCACCCCAAGGGAAGCCTAGGTTCATTGTTGTCACTATATGGGCGCATTCCTTGGGCTAGGGTTCAACTGGAGCCCACCAGGTATCTCCAAGTCGCCTCCAAGGCTGGACAACCTTTTTAATAATTGGAACTTGGGCCTGGCTGCATAATAAGAAGCCCATATTGCCACATATATTAAATATTGTATCCTCCCTATTGAAGTTTAATTTTGTAATGCAATTCTAGGCCTTCCAAGTTAGGTAGCGAATTTAAATTAAGAGGTGTTCCTCTTGTTTAAGTTCAGACTTGAACTTGAGGCATGAATTTTATAGTGTTAATTAATTAGGATTTTAGAGACAATCTATAATAAAAAATAATAGTCCCTTTTAGGATGGCCTTAAAAATAAAATGAGGAGCGCCACGCCAAATAAAATTTACAAATTGCGTGGCCCTCTCTAATTACTTCATTAAAATATTTAGAACTCGGGACATGCCATTTAGCGAATTTTCATGGCCTCTCGCAAAGTTAGTAACACGTTAGTCACTTTGGGTGTGTTATTTAATAATTTTACCTTCCTAAACTCGGGTGTTCATTTCATGCAACCCAAATCCAAATCCCAAAATATTTAATAAAATATGCCGAGGATCCGGGTGCATTTCATGTGACATGATTCAATGAGACCTGACCTACTTGACTATCATGCTTCGAATAATTGCTACCATTGCATGCTGTCTCTTTTGCAAATAGTTTGGCCTAGCCTGTCTATTGTTTGTGCACCCTATTTATATGTTGAGGACCCTTCTTTGGTTAATTCTCAATTTTGGGACTGATTTCGAAACTTCTCTTTGTGAACTCTTAATTTTACTCGCTTGTGAAAGTGATTGATCCCTTTCCTTACTTATTGCCTTGCTGAATCTTTTCCCCAAAACAAGTGTATCTCTATACTTGGACTCTATTGTGTACTTATGTTTTTCTACTTCTTTTTATGGTAATAATTAGTCTGCCTACAAACTGATTTTCTTTCCCTCTTTTAAACCTATTAACCCATTAAACAAGTGATTCTTCAATTAAAGGGGAATCACTTGGTTGATTGATTCTGATTGTTGATTGCTTCCATAATTGAATTGAACTTTATTTACTGCTTTATTTGTCACATTTTTTCAAAACTATAAATATCCAGCTTCTCTTCTTTCGTACACACGAACACAAGGCATAAACATTTGAACTCAGACACACACTCCACTAAAATCTCCCTCTTTTCTCTGTTGCTACTTGTACTACTGCCTTACCTAGCCGGCTGAAAGCCAAGGCTAGGCTGTGGGAAGCTTGCTTATTTTTCTCTGTATTTTGCATCTTTACTGGCATATTCTGATTAATCTTCTGCATCAACAACAACATGTTTCTTTACTGTTCCTTTCATCCTTGTTTGCCTCCTGTTTGTATTTAACCAAGTTCCATTACTAAGCATGCTGTAGTTTTCCTTTTCTGTTCTGAATTAATGCTTCTCTAAATTACTTATCATGGATTGTGAATTCTAAATCCCCATCCCTAATGTGTTTGGTATCTATGGTTGGTTTGGGGCATGACAACATTGAACATTGCTGTGCATAACCCAAACCTGATCCCCCTGGGATCATAACCTCCATGTCTCCTTAGTTGTTGTGTGTTCTGATTGGCTTATAGGCATGACAGCACCTTTTATTGATGTGCATGCCCAAAGCTGTTCCTTGCCTAAGTACATTGGCTCCTTGCAATGGATTCCCAACCCTTGATACCTTTCTATGAAGTTATTAACACTGTGTTTTACTAATTATTGTCTCCCTATCACCCTTTACCCCTTCCCTTCTCCCTTTAGTTTTAAAACTCTATTCCCGCACTTCCACCACATTCGTAGACTTAAGTTCTGCCCGTCTTGTGTGAGGCTTGCCTTGGGACCCTTGATTCACTCTGAACTTGGACACATAAGGGCTAGCCCTTCCACACTGCACTCATCTCCATCTGGTTATATGAATCTGGGTGTAAGCACTACCCGGGGTCCTTTGAGACCCTTAGGGAACTCTGACATACCCAGGCCTGAGAAAGGCTTTGAAACATGACATCTTAAGGTGGTTTATTCCATAACTCAGAGAGGAACCAAGAATCAGGCTTCTTCTAGTTGTAATTTTTTTTTACATATTTTTGATGTAATTCAGTATTTCTGGCTTGTAACAATGTGTAATAAACACTCGGGGATGGCTAGTGAAAAAGGGCTGGGTATTTATGCATGTTCAAGGGTACAAAAATATCCTTTTGGATTATTTTAATTCTGCATATTCAAATTGCATTTAGAAACCTTGTCTATAGGACTTACTTTAAATCCTAGATGTTCAACTTCACCTCTAGATAACCTGCTTATAGGAATTATCTAAAATTCTACATGTTTGTCACCATTTAGATATCATGCTCATAGGGTCCAATTGGTTATAATCTGGCATCATGTTCAAATAAGTATAATATATAGAAATCATGCGTATAGGAATTCCTCTCTAAAAATCCTGACTGTTTCCATTTTCAACTAGATATCATGTCTAGAGGGATTAAATCAATGACTAGATATCGTGTCTATAAAGGTTTAAAATCAGTAATCGTAGATATCATGTTCATAGGAATAAAAATCAGTAATAATGGATACACTCGTATGCAGGATCTAAAACTAGTCTAATTTAAAAGCAGTCTATTCAGAACCAACTTTTTTAGTAACTTAATCTTTCTTATGAACACGATTTAGCAAGCATGCCTATAACATTTCAAACCATTCATTTTAAGTTATTACTACTTTTCCACATTCAGAATCAGCAATAGATACCATGTTCCTAAGAGCCCCCGCAAAAACTTAGGCAAGCCTTAGGTAATAATAACAACAAAACTGAATTCGCCTCTTTTAATTAGTAATTGCTACAACCATCAGGCAGGCCTAATTCGTGCTTCCTAACTAACTCATGTAATAGATTAAATAATCTCCTTTCCTTAAGTATTTTCTAAAAATCAGACTTTGCTTGTTGTTTGAGTCATGCTATCTAATTGCTTTGTTTGAGGAGGTATACCTGAGCCTTTAGTGTTTTTGTGCTTCCCTTTAATGTGCATTTCTAAATATTTTGTATGTCGCCTTAGATTTTTCACCTTTGAAACCCTAAGTCAGCCTAATATCCCTCCCTTTCAGGAATAGTAGTCATAAGTGCCTCCGGGACTAATAAGAATGGGGCGGGTAATAGCATGCAATAGTGGTTGAGACCAATCCGCGCTTTAGTACCTTAAGCGGGGTGAGAAGGGTAGATATGGATATGATAACCGGTGCGCTAATACCATGTGTAGCCCCTCTTCTAATGGGTGATTTCAGGGTATTGCATTGATGTGATCCATGTTTTAAATAAACCTAGGACCCCCTTCCCTTTTCTTTCCTTTTCTTTTAAAGCATTATAACTCCTTATTTACAAGTCAGCCTTTTAATCGCTCTTTCAAACTTTGTTTACTTTCAAACCGTTATGTATTAAAGTCCCCTATAATTTGAGCCATATCTGTTCATATTTTAATTGTACCCAAATTCATAAAGAACTATCTAGCCGGGAACCACACTAGTGGATCTTGAAGGGTGCCTAACACCTTCGCCTTAGGATAATTTCAAGCCCTTACAGTATCTCTGGTTATCAAGCAAAACTTAGAAATAAACCTTTTAGGTGTCCTAATGCACCATAACTCATTAGGTGGTGACTCTTCAAAATACAAAATTCAGTTCCCAAAAAAGAACAAGTTGTCTTATACCCAAAATGTCATTAACCTGATTCTCCCAACACAAGGAGAAAAAAGGGGACGCGACAGGTGTGGGCCCTAATATAGCCTTTTGCTTTATTTAGTCCGGCTTGGCCGAAGATGTGGTTTGCCTACCCTTTGATCTTTTCGAGGGTGGAGGTATTGATGCAAGTGATGCGTCATATGGTGAGAAATTTCCCTTCGTTGCGTATTGCTCCTTGTCGACAGTTCTAATTCCACTCCTTGCATGGTACTTCACTCTTTTGATGAAGTAGGGTCGGCGCTGTCTCCGAGTGGTGTGCCCGCGGCCATCTGAGCCAGACGTCCTTGCCTCACGCCTTCTTTGATAGTATAGGACTTGGTATTCCAGTCCGAGCTTAGACGTGTTGTATCAGGAGAATGGTATTTCCACTTGTTGTAAAGACCGCCGTTTAGAATCCGTTAAAGATTTGAGAGGAGGTCGTGCTTCGGCACACCAAGGTTGATGTGTTCATCGAACCACCTGAATTCACGAGCACATGTTTTATTTGAAATAGATCAAATGAGGGAGAAGGTTACTAATGTGTCAGTGTGAGGCCGAGGCGTAGTCTCGGTGCTTTTTTGCTGTGTGTAAGGATGTCCCCTGGAATGTTTCCCCGGAGCTATCTTTTCCTAGTAACGAGCATTTATACTTTCCATTTCTTTGAGTCCTTGGAGGGTGCTATCGCTTCTCCACTATTGTGGCAAAACATCGCGGCTCATTTGCTTCACTTTTCCTGGTTTCTTTCCTCCCTTGGGGCTAAACTCGAGCCTGATCGCTCGATGGAGTTCGGCGACAATTTTTATTGAGTAGCATGGCTGTTCTACTCCTAAGATGGTGGCCACTTTTGACCCTGTAGTTTTGCGCGCCATGTGGTTCCCGCGCCGGGTTGTGGATTCCTCTTGGGGGATACGGTCGAAGAGGTCTGAGTCATCTGGTGTCCCTGGTTTCGCTTATGGTGATTACGATGATCGGTATAACAATGCTGAAGTCATACATTGATGGGCGAGGGGCCTCTGCCAGCCATGCCTCATCGAATCTGGCTTTGTTGAAGATTCCTCGAGGATATTGTCCTCGAGCCATTTCCCGATCGTTGCAAGGTATATTGTGTCTCGGAGGGTTCCTCATGTTCGCGGCGTACAGGTAGTTTCTCCTTGTGTTTGGTATTAGTTTCTTTTCCAGGAACCTGCTTGTGTACACTGAGCCCGAGGGGACTCCCAAATGGTAATCCACGGCCTTAATTTATGGCTGGTGCCGGGTACGGGCATCCGACCTGATCTCGGCTAGGTATCTAATCAAGTTTTATTTGAAATGCCCCGCAATCGTTGGGCTTGATTCGTTCAGTTGTCTCAAAATCGGAGGCGATCTTGTTCGTTCTATCAGGGAGCGAGGTTTGACTTCCCGTGGTGTTCCATTCTCTCTTTTCTCAGCCTCGGATATGTCGGGCTCTCTCATTGCTCCTTCAATGGCATCGACGTGTGCCTCTACAAAAGAATTTGCTGGTATGATAAGCGAGTTTGTGAGGCCAGGTGGTAGGCCATGACGCTATGTCGTAGTTCCCTTTGAGAGTGTTTCCCCCAATCTCTTCACCGAGACGAGCTCGAACTCGTCATCTTGAAGGTCGTCGCCCTTTCTCGCGAGCGTATAGGCAGTGATGCGCTCGTTTGGATCCGAGGTCCTGTTGTACTTAGGGAGTTCTGGCATTTAGGACTTCTGTACAATGGGTTTCAGGACTGCCTCTTTGTGGAATGACTGTCGCATGAGCTTCCACGAACCTCACTCGATCCTTTCGGAGAGATCCCCGAGCATCTTTGCTATGGCATGGTTGGTTACCAATCCTTTGTTGCTCGATCTCTCGGGTACTTGTTTTGTGGGGGGAGCAATTTACGGTGCTGTTGCGCTGGGAGTCTTCGGGTGGCTTTGCAACAGAGCAATAGCCAACTCCTGTGCCTGCAAGATTTTAAAAATATCGTGAAGACTTACTTCCTGTGCTTCTTGAGCCGGGGTCTTTTGAGCTTCCTACCGGTCGTTGTGCCGTATGTTCCTGTTGGTGTGAGAAGTTTCATCGACATGTTGTGCATCCTGCGAATCCGCATCTGCTAGAATCGGTCCGGGTGCGTTATTGAGATTCTGTGGTGGTGCTCCAGCGGCCAGGACTGGCACACCATTTTCCCCGTGGTTTTCGAGGTTGTCGTTTTCGACTCTGTTCACCGAGTCAGACATTTTGACCTGAAATCAAAGGATTTTGAACAGGCAAAAGTATGAAAGACAACGTGTGTTTATGCAATTAAACCAACAAAAAAATAATCACTATTATTTTTAGCCCCACGGTGGGCACTAAACTGTTTACCGTGAAAATGATAACAACATTTAAATTTATAAATGGGATTCTAAAAATACGTGATCTATTCTCGAGCTCGAGTTATCAGGGGTAGTCGAGAATGGAATAACAGTTAAGATATGATTAAATAAGGCTCTCTATGGCCAATATCAAGTAATATAACGAAGAACAAGTAAGAAAGCTATAAATATTAGAATGGCCTCGGGCTAGTGAGAGCAAGTAGTTTAGAAAGAGGAGAGAGAGAGATATTATTGCACTTGTGGAGAATAGTGGGAGCAACATTAGATCGTTACAAAGTGATGTGGGTTCCCTTTATATAGGAGGGGAACCCGGCTATCGTACTACATGCATTAATTGTAAAGTATGGGGATGGGACGGCTAGATGCGACGCTTTGGCATAGGCCCTGGATAGGACGGCTCTGTCAGACCTAGCCGTTTGCCTTGGGAACCTTCCCCTTCTGCTCTAGCCTCGTCCTTCGTTTTCTTTGAGTCGGACCCCGACAGACCCCGAGGGAGGGGACTAGGTCGTGGCTTCACTTCCTCGGGGTCTCGAGGCATTCTTCCGAAATGGTTAGATAGCGAGAAATCAAGTCCTCTAATTTCACCGCGTACATCAACTACATATTTACCTCCCTACAACTAAATTTAACTCTATTATTATAATAATTTAAAATATTACTGCTTCATGAATAAATATAAAATTGCTTCAAATAGCAAAATAATAAAAGAGTGATAATTTTAAGAGATATAGAACTAAGACATAATGACTAAGAACTAGCCAAGATAAAAATTTCACCTATTTATTTTTAGAAGAAATATTTAAATGATATTCACTCTTCACAATGTTCTCAGTTAGTAAATATGAAATATTATGGCTCGTTATTTGAGCTACTCTCAATCTATATATTTTTATAGATGAATTCATCTTTCATTTGTTAAATTTTTTTAGGATCAATAGCGCTAATTATAAAACTTGACGCATGATCTGCGCCGGAAGTATTTGGCGAGTCATAAAAAGAAGTCATTCTTGCAATAGCTGCCACCTAATGGCATCTCTCATTACATATGATAAGAAAAAAATTCAAGAACTCATAGACAGAATAGGGATGGTTAACCCTGCTCAATAGAGTTTTAGAGAGGTTGGCATTAATTTGACTCTAAAAATAGCTGTGAATTTGAATGGTCCAACGCATACATAGCTTATTATTGCATGAAAAAAGCAAAAAATATATCAATATTAACTCAATTCATAAAATATCTTTAATGTTAGCCTTAAATCCTCTTTTTATTAAAAAGTGGATAAAGCTTCTTTCTCTTAACTTTGTGGCTTCTTGGTCCTTACTTTCGCTATGCACTCACATTTACAAAGAACCAGCTGCACTAATTCAAATAATTTATTGTCATAACGTCTATAGATGGGTCTGTCCATAGAAACAAATATAGAACACTAATTGAAGTTAATTGACATTCATAGAATAGCATTTAAACTGGACTATCACCTAGAGGATGTTCCCACCGATAACGGAAGCAATTGACTTTGCAGCACACAAATTGTCACAAGCAGTAATAGTAATTTTGAGGATAATAGCAACAAAACTTCTTATACTGCTGAATTAGCATCCTGTTTTAAACGGTGAGGCCTGTACTCACATATAATTCAATGTGTACTGTTGAAATCAGGTATGCCCGATTTTTCGGGCTCGAGGGATCGCTTTAAGCCCGAGTTCAGGTAAGGTCGAGTTCGAGCTCGATGGACCGGACTCGAGCTTGAAGATAGAATGTAGTGCCTGAGGATTGAAGTACGCGAGGAGCATCGGAGCCAAGCACGACCAGCTCCGAGACAGTGCCGTAATGAGTTTGTTATAGAAGAAAAAGATTCCATCCAAGTCCCCAAGATCATGGCGCAAATTCGAGAATAGATTCGTACAAATCAGTACAAATCCATACTAGGCGGTTATACAACTATCCCAATAAGATTCTTTACTGTAAATGACAATGTAACTTATTTAGGGTTTCCCCTATTATATAAAGGGGATCCCAACCATGTGTAAGAATCATCTAATCTTGAGCTGTTAATATGGGCTTGGCCCATTGGCCGAGCCCAGCCTAGCTCGGCCTGTTATTTAGCAGGGTTGGGCTAGAATTTTTGAAGCCCATTTAAAAATGAGGCTTTTAAGCCCGACCCGAGTAAGCCCGTGGCCCGTAAGGCTTGACTGCGGCTGGGATGGGACGGCCCGTGGGCCTAATAGAAATATATAATATGAAAAAATTATACGACACAAAAAATATCAAGAAGTATAGCCAAGCTTAAAGTTTATTAAGATCATCATATTAAAAGATCAAAGTCTTAAAACGTTAATTAGTTTTAACAAATTAATTATTCTTAATATTTAACTAATTTATATTGCATACGAATTGTAGATGTAGATGAAAGTGAAGATATTAAGACAACCTTCTCACAAGTGGATCCAAATATGTTTGATGAAGATGATATGTTGGATATCCCGTAAGCATAATGAATATTCTCTTAAATAGTTTGTTTTGAGTTTTGACTTTTAGTGAACGAAATATTAGTCTTGTCTTTTACTTTTTTAGTGTTTATCATATAATGGAACAGTATAAAAAGTTATAAAGTTTTGTGAAATGTTTCCAATAATATTTTTTAAACTTTTAAATATTTATCTTTTTAGGTTAGAACTTAAAGAAAAATATAATAAAAAAATGATGGGCCGGCTCGTAGGGACCTACAGCTCACATAGGGCTGAAGTGGGTTGATCATTATAAGGGATCGGGTTGCACGCTGCAATAAAGAGTAATAAGAGATGACAGATAGGGTCGGGTTGCACACCGCAATATCATTATATGATTGGATCGGGTTGCATGCCGCAATAGTATTATACGATTGGGATCGGGTTGCACGCCGCAATAAGAAAGAATAAAAGTGAATATTGATTCGTTACCTTTTTTCTTATTATTGCTGATATGAAATTATGGTATTCTTTATGCTTCTCTACTGAAATTTTGTTAGTACTTAATATTCCCGCAGTATGTTCCCCCTTCCCATCTTTAACTATTAGTTTCTGCTATCAATACTTGCCATATATGATTTAACTGCACAAGTTTATTTGGTAGTCTTGTCCTAGCCTCGTCACTACTTTGCTGAGGTTAGGCTCGACACTTACTAGCACATGGGGTCGATTGTGCTAATACTACACTCTACACTGTGTGCAGATCTCGGTATTGGAGCATTTGGACCACACTGAGGTTGCTGCCTTCAGCCCAGCGGAAACCCGAGATAGTCCTGTAGACGTCCGCAGGCCTTGGCATCCCCTTCTATCCTATTTCCTTCTGTTTTTACTTATTTCAGGGAAAACCTGTAATTTTCTTCGTTCAGACTCTATTTGTAGTGTTATTAGCTAGTCTATGAGATTGTGACTCCAATTCTGGGTGGATATTATATCGGATTTTGTTATTGTTCTAACTTAAACCTTTAAACTATTTTCTTTCGCAATTATTTTTGTTTTTTTTGTATTATTAAGTGATAATCATTTGAGAGATGAAAGAAAAAGGTAGAATTTCTGTAATTGTCGGCTTGTCTAGATTTCACTAGTAGGCACCATCACGACTCCTGAGGGTGGGGATATTTGGGTCGTGACAAGTTGGTATCAGAGCTCTAGGTTGCTTAGGTCTCACAATTCACAGACAAGCTTAGTAGGGTCTGAGGGATCGGTACACATACGTCTGTGTTTATCCCTAGATGCTACAGAGTTAGGAAAATCTTTACATCTATTCTTTCTTGTCGTGCGACTTGATTTCTCAATGCTAATTGAACTTCCACTTTGTTTTTTCGCAGATGGTGAGAACACGTACCGCTTCATTAGCTGACCAGCAGCCCAAGCCCCTAGTAGCAGCTCCTGCAAGGGGCAGAAGCTGAGACTGTGCTAGGCCCGGAGGCAAAGGCAGAGCTCAACCTACAGCTTAAGCAGCAGCACCAACAGCGAAGCCTCAGGTCGAATTTGACGATGAGGTTCCAGTAGGACCGACTCAGGACCCATAGGGGTTCATTACCACCCCGGTACTTTAGGATGCTCTGGGCCGTCTAGTGGGCCTTCTCGAGAGCGTCACTCAAGCAGGCATATTTCCTGTAGCACCAGCTGTCTCTCATGCTGGAGGAGGAGCCTTAACTCCTGCTACTTACACTTCGGAGCAGATCGCTCCCCAGTTTCATACTCCAGCAGCTCAGCCATTTGGGGTAGTTTAGCCGAGTGTTGTGGCACAGACTAGTGAGAGGCCATCTATATCTGCTGATGCCTTGTGGAGGTTGGATAGGTTCACCAAGCTTTTTACTACCACTTTTGGTGGTAAATCTTCTGAGGATCCCCAAGATTATTTGGATAGCTAACACGAGGTTCTAAGGAACATGGGGATAGTGGAGACTACTCGGTCAACTCTGCAGCTTTTCGTCTGTCCTGATCCGCCAAGACTTGATAGAGGAATTGTCGTTTGGCTAGACCAGCTAGGTCACTGGCTTTGACTTGGGATCAGTTTGCTCAACTATTTATGAAGAAGTTTCTTTCTGTCACTCAGAGGGAGAACTATCGGAGCCCGTTTGAGCGTCTCCAGCAAGGTTCTATGACCGTCAGTTAGTACGATACATGATTCATTGACTTAGCCCGTTATGCTCTTTTGATACTTCTCATCGAGAGGGAGAGAGTGAGGAGGTTCATTGAGGGACTCGTTCAACCTATTCGATTTCAAATGGCTAAGGAGCCGAAGAGAGAGATTTCTTTTCAGGATGCGGCCAATATGGCCAGGAGTGTCGAGATTGTTTTATCACAAGGGAGTGGTCAGGGGTCTGACAAGAGGCCCTGTTATTCTAGCAGGTTCAGTGGTGCCTCATCTGGAGGCAGGGATTCTTTTGGTAGGGTCCATCCTTCCAGGCCGTTTCCTTCAGCACTGCAAGCTTCTCACGGTGCTCCAGGTGGGCGTGGTTCTTATGTGCCTACTTCAGGACATCCAGCTCATATCACAACACCTCCTAAATAGAGTTATTATCACGGTGGGCCAGCTCACCAAGGTCAGTCTCAGTTTCCTCAGCTACAACATTAAGGTGGATGCTTTGAGTGCAGTTAGTATGGTCGCATCTGGAGGGCTTGTCCGAGACTAGTTGGTGTTCAGTCGCAGCATCAGGGTTACCGCGCCATAGTTCAGGCATCGAGTGTTCCATCGCCTGCTCAGCTAGCTAGAGTTGGAGGTAGAGGTGCTAGAGGTGGAGGTAGAGGAATTAAAGGTGGAGGTCAGGCCACTAGAGGTGGAGGCCAGCCAGCAGGAGGCCGCCCCACTGATGTAGTTCGGAGTAGTAGGGTCCATCCCTGATGTTATACTCTTTCAGCCAGGCCCGAGGCTGAGGCCTCCGATGCACTTATCACATGTCAAATGTCGCAATTACAAGCCTATAAATCCTGAAAATTGTGAAGGGCTGATCGCAATTGCGAAAGAAGCCCTGGGCATCCTTTTTCACATTTCTTCGCAAATGAAAAGAACTTAGAAATTTCCTAGCTGTCACAAATGTGACTAATTCTTCGCAATTCCGAAGATAGTAGAAATTCCCAAGGTTCTTAATGGTGAACATGACAGGTTTTTCAAGGGTTCACAATTGTGAACCCCTGGTCACAAATGCGACATTAGAGACCTCTTAAGTGTGATTTCAGACGGGATTGTTCTTCATTTTTTACAACTTTTCAAATCCTAAAACATCTTGGGCGATTTTTCAAAGGCACAAACTCTTCCAAATCATTAATAAGTCATTTCTAACCCATTTCTTTCAATATAATCCATCTTTTAACAAGATTTCATCACAATATCTAGGGATTTTCATGGGAATTTGGGTGTTTTTGGGTAGGAATTAGGATTTCCAAATTTTGGAAATTCGGACCTCGATTTGAGGTTCGATTTCAAATCAAATTATATATTTGAGTTCGTGGCTGAATAGGTGATCGGGTTTTGGTTCGATCTTCAGGTTTTGACCAAGCGGGCCCGGGGTCGATTTTTGACATTTTAGGGGAAATTATTAGAAAACATATTTTCATGCATTAGAATTAGTTTATTTAGCATTTATTGATATCGTTAAGTAAATTATGACTAGATACAAGTGAATTGGAAGTGGAGCTAAGAGGTAAAGCGGTAGTTAACGCTTGAAACCTTAGCTTGAGGGAATATGAGTTGCGGTCTTAATTTCTATGTGTTAAGTGTTGAGCACAACGTATATGTGTGGTGACGAGTATCTATACGTTGGTGTCAAGCATGCCATTGAGTCTTATACTATGATTGTTGTGGCTCCTTTATGTATTTTTCATGCGTAATAGGAAGATTATAAATGTTAAACAAGGTTTATGGAAATATTCTTGGTAATTGACCATTGTTGAGCATTGGCTCATATTGAGACTTAGTTTTTGAAGTGATTGTGGAAACGAGATTAGATATATTGTTGATTCCCTTGCCGAGATATTATTATTTATCATATTGTTTCCCTTGTCAGAATGTTATCGTTATGATATTGTCTCCCTTGCCGGGATATTATTTCTTATGATATTGTTTCCCTTGCCAGGATATTATTGTTATATTATTGTTTCCTTGCCGGGATTATTTTGTGATTGGTGTTGATTTGTATTTTGGGATAGGGTTGCACGCCGCAACAGTATTATATGAGATCGGGTTGCATGCCGCAACAAGGAGTAATAAGGGGGGATAGGAGGGGTCAGGCTGCACGGTGCAACATCATTATATGATTGGGATCGGGTTGCACACCGCAACAGTATTATATGATTAGGAACGGGTTGCATGCCGTAACAGTATTATATGATTGGTATTGGGTTGCACGCCGCAACAAGAACGAATAAAAGTAAATATTGATTCGTTAGTGTTTTCCTTATTGTACGGAGAAATCAGAGGGTCTAATTTCTTGCTATCAGTCTGTTTTGGAAGATCATCTCGAGGAACCGAGGTTGCAAAGCTGGGACCGAGTTCTCTTCCTCGAGTCCTGTTGAGGCCCGACCTAAACAGGATATAGATTGAGGCTAGGGTAAAATGTGGATTTCCCAAGGGACACGGCCAAATCTGACAAAGCCAACCTACCCAGAGCCTGTATCAAGGCATCGCATCTAAGATGTCCCATGTTCATGCCTTTACAATTAATACGTTTTTTGTATTATGAAATGATTCCCCTCCTGTATAAAGGGGATCCTCACCACTTTGTAAGGGCCGACTGTTACTCCAACCATTCTACACAAGATTAATAATATCTCTCTCTCTCTCTCTTTTCTCTATAACTTACTCACTCGAGGCTACTCTTTCCATTTATTGCTTTCATACTTGTTCTTTATTTAATGCTTGATATTGGCTATACAGAGCCTTCTTTAATTATATCCTAACTGTTATTCCGTTCCCGGCTAACCCCGATAGCTCAAGCTCTAACTCAGGCATCGACCTCGAGGCCTTTCATCGATCAGTTTGAAGCCCGAGTAGCAAGCCCCTCGGTTTGATTACTGCCCCGTTCTAGCTTGTACTTCATCGTTAAACTTCACAAATTTAGCATCGACTGATCTAACAACTACCATAAAAATAGATCACGTATTTTTAGAGTCCCATTTACAAATTTAATTGTTATTACCATTTTCACGATAAACAATTTGACGCCCAGTGTGAGGCTAAAAATAATAGTGATTATTTTCTTGCTGGTTTGTTACACAACGCGAGTTATCTTTCATGTTTTTTCTTGTCCAAGATCTTCTATTTCAGGACAGATGATCGCTGCCAACTCAACGGTACACCAAGGTAGGAAGAGCAGGTCGCAATATCTTTTACCCGAATAGAGGTTGGGATCGATTTCCTCAGGGAGCTAATAGTGGAGTTGGATTTTTTGTCTAGTCTAGAGATGTATTTGTACTCCTAATGTCACTTCAAACTTTGTTGGTTTTTGATTTTTTATAACTACTATTGTAAAGCTAATGATTAAAACTAAATTATGCTACGAGAATATTGCTAAGTTGTATTTAATATAGAGAAAGGCACTAGGGTCGTGACACTACCTAGGTGGCTAATCGACGGGTAGAAGTTACTAAGGGTAGATTGGTATATTTGGGGCTTATGCTATAACCGTTGCACAATGGTACCCACTCTCACACCTCTCGGTTGAGAGAGTGATTTTGCGCAATTGACTCTTTCGAGACCAATTGGGTAGGGCAATTTGATCAAGCAACTAGGGTTCAAGTAGGGTGATTACTCTCTTGAGTTTTAACCCGTTAATTGGGACTATCATTTCTCATAAGTCCATCCCAATTCCTTGTTGAGTCAATTTTAGGGTCTTAAACTCTCTTTCTCAGGAAGAGTCAAACCAATTAAGCTTGAATCTATGTTTGCAACCACAAATTCGAAATTAAAACATAAAATCAACCCAAATAGCAAACACCCAATAACAATCTAATCCTAGATGGCAACACCCATAAATTACCCACACTAGGGTTGAGACACAACCCTAGATAATGGGTTTAGATACTCATGCTAGGTACAAAAATTTAAGAAACATATGAAGAACTAAGCATATTAATTAATTACTAAGAAGAAACTACAATAATAAAGAGCATAAGTGTCGAAAATGGCTACAATGTCGAGTCTCACGAGCTCAGCTGCATTCAGAATCTAAAACTCAACCTAAAAATGGTAAAATGTTTTATTTATACCAGGCTGGAAAAACTGGACAAAAATATCCATGTCGCGGTCAGTGCGGACCGCGCAAAAAAGACCGTGGCTGCACTGACTCTAGACTTCTGGTTTCTGCTTCTCTGAAGTTGAGGATCGTGGACCGCATGGAAGTGCACATCGGCCGCGGTGGAAGTTGGCGCGGCCGCACATAAAGGAGCGCGGACCTCATTACTTGAAATTGTCAAAATGTTAACTCTCTGAATCTCAGCTCCGCAGACCGTGCAAAAGAGTAGCGCGGCCGTGGAGCCTGACCGCGGACCGCACAGAAGTGTACCGCGCCCGCATTACCTCCGACTTGAATATGACAACTCTCTGAACTTTCTAGTACAACCGCATTCGCTTTTGCGCAGTCCGCACTATGTACTCTTTTCCTCAATTGACTTAGTCTTTGACACTTGAGTACGTTTCACTCCTTTTTGAGCCGATCTTTGACATTTGTCATTTTGTCAATCAAACCTGCAATCAAGAATAACTTGTGAGCATTTTGGGGTTATTTTGTTATAGTTTATAACCAAAGCATAGGCAAGTACGGGCATAAAACATGTTAGAATCCCGACTTATCAACTCCCCCAAACTTAAACCTTTGCTTGTCCTCAAGCAAACAAAGTAAAACCCACACTTAAAAGTCAATCCAAGTAATTCCAGCTATCCTAAAGTAACCTCAACAAGCATCAATTAGGACTAACAATTGCCCTCAATGCAAATGGATCATTAACAACATTCAAAACATGAAAACTATGGATCAAGTGTGACACAAAAGCATCAAGAATTGACTCATTACATCAAAGAGCTCTCTTGATTGCTTTGGTCACTCTGGAATCCAAAATCATATATCCTCAACTCTCCCTAAGCAAACCTTACTTTTTTAGAGTATGAGCACACAAACCGAGGTTAATGGAAGTTCACTCGTCTCTCTCGAGGAAAGGTCACAAGTCCAGCTCTAGGTACCATATGCTTGACCCTCATGTAAGTATCCACTAATGCGAGTGTCATCCAACTCAAGATCATATAGGGCTTTTGTGGAGTTAATGTGAAGGCTTTTGGGTAAGGGTAGGATATATTTTTGTTCAAGTGGGTCCCTTAAGCACTTCTTTTGAATCATTGTCACAATTTACTTGACTATTTGAGTCATTTCACCTCTTCAGAGGGGTTCGAGAGACACTTTGTCATTATTTTTTAAGAAATTCAAAACATTTCTCCTTTTTCTACTTTTTCCGCACTTTCTTCACTTTTGATTTTCTTTGAATCTCCCCCCTCCCCCCCCCCTTTTTTTTGCTTTTTCATATTTGGCTTTCTTTTTGTCTTTTTATTTTCTTTCTTTTTCATTGCTTTACTTTTATTTTTGCTTTTGTACCTTTTACCCCTTTTTGCTTCCATTCTTGTCTCTCCCCCCAAACTTGGTCTTTGCCATCACTCAAGGGAAGATGTGGGTGCCAAGAGAGGGTAAAATTTAGAATGGTATAGGCTTGTAGCATTGGTTCATGAAAGAAGAAGGTGTAAAGCTCAAAAGGGTTAACTAGGGATTATCTCATTTGTAGGCTATGGAATTGTTCAACTTATCATTTGGATCAAGGAGAGCCTACAATCACTTCTTGAGTCGAATTTCACTCAAAATTTCGCCTCAACAAACATTCGGGGCCAGTTCTAGACCAGTGGCTTGGGACTTGGACTCATAATTCAATTTCTCACCACACACACTTAATGATTGCTTAAGACATAGAGTCGAGAGACCACAACAACCTTAGCTACGATTGAGCACACAATAGTCTTGAAAGACCACATGATGTTTGTTTGGCCAACTCAAGAGTCTCAAGGTCACTACTTTCACCATCCTAAACACAACCACTTGTATTTGACCATGGGATCAAAGGCAAATGTGCTAGGCCCAAATGAAGCTATGCTTGAAGTACTCTTAACAAAAAACTATTAAAAACAAAAGAAAAAGCAAAACTGGACTCAAACCCTTAAGAAGGTTGTCACGTCATCCATCATCGGGAAGAGCCACCTGGTTCACACAATGCTCTCCACCCTTGGAAAGAAACGTGGCCTTAAGAAAACCAAGGGTTTATTGAAAATGCCAAAAACAAAACAAAAGGCTACGAGCCTATCTACAAAGCTAAAAACAAAAAATTTCTGCGAAAATATAAATATAAAATAAAATAAATATGTACAATAGGGGAGTAGAATATACAACGGGGGACAAATATATACAGAAATGTAACTTTATATACAGACCAAAAGAGCGAATAACAAAGTACGAGAAAAGTGGCTAGAATGTAAAGTTATATATAGCCCAAAATAGAAAATCAAAGCAAAGCATAAAATAACAATCTGTATATACATTCTTCCAGATAATCAACAAAAAAGTAGGGTGCAATAAAAGTTGGCATTGTCCCAAATGCCAACTACCAAAATAAGCATCAAAAAGTCATAACAAAGGATATAGGGGCTCCCTAGGCCTGGTCAGTCTGCATGGGATCATCAGTGGTCCCCAAGTCCTCCGTATGTGTGGGAGCTTCAGACTGGCTCCCGACCTCCTGCTGCTCAACTGCTTGGACTGGGCCAATTCCTCGACCGGCTGGATGTCACGTACAACATATGGCAAACTGGAGGAGGCCTCTTGTGGGGCTGCCATATCAATAACTACATCCGCTGTGCTGGGGAGCTTCCTCTTCTTCCTAGGCTGCCTGGGTGCCTGCTCCTGCTGGGGCTCTGCTACTGGCACTACAGGGTTTGGGCCTGGGTCCCTGAATAGCATGTCTAGAGGCATCTGGTCTACCAATAGCTTGTCCACAAATGTCATGAGCTGCTTCACAGACTCTTTGGAAGCCCGTGATCTCCTCATCTTTCTGTGCTCCTTGGCAAGCACCTTCAGAGCTTTGCCTTTTGACTCCACTGCTGTAGTCAAAGTAGCCTGTGTCTTCATAATCGTTTCCTAGTTCTCCAGGAGATTCTTTAAAGTGTCCTCAATGGACTGAGGAATCTGAGCGGGCTAAGGTGCTGACTTGGTCTGAATGGTGGAAGGCAAAGTGGAAAACTTGGATGTCGCAGCTGACATCCAGCTGTTAAAACTAGCCAATGTCTAGCTTAACTGGTGGGCAGTGAAAGGATGAGCCTTGGAAGATGGCACCCTGGGCCAGCTGGAGTACTGGGACCAGCAGTAGAAGAAGGTCCTGGAGGCAAGTCATCAACTGTAGTGGCAGCAGGTATGGTGGAAGGCTCGGTTGAAGGCTCTACCGTAACTGGCTCCTCAGATTGGCTAGTTGGGGCAGAGGTAGGTGGCTGGTAGTTCTTGGACTTAGGGTTGTCCGGGCCCTACATATTGTACGAAGAGTAGGGAGCCACAGGCTTGGTCTTGATATCATATCTTTTCTTTTTCACCTCCATGTCCGGAAAATACATTGAAAGGGTGTTGGGAAAATCGTAGTTTTGGTCATGCTCTTGCCCCACAACAGTAATCACACGGGACATCACATTTCCCACATTGATAGGGTACCTGGCCATAATAGATGCAACAAGAACAGCCCGGGTAAGTGGAATAGTCTGATGGTGGGTATAAGGGTCAAGCCGACTGCACACAAAAGTCAGCCACCCTCGAGCCTCAAAATTGAAGGTCTTCTAGTATATTTTCTCCCTGCCTGCAACCACTTTGGCACAGTACCTGGGATTACCAAGTATTGGGCCAACCAAGGACGAACTTCCTCACCCATCCCTAATTTGGCCAGATAAAGTGACTCATCTTCATCCCGGAAACCCAAATACTCATTTAAAGATTTTCCATCAAACAACACTATTTTGTCTCTAACTTTGGTCACCTTAGTATCCTTGAAAATGTGAGCCACATTAGAGTAGAATTCCTTGACCTTGTGCTCATTAGCATCAATGCAATTCTCCATGAAGAACTCCCAGCCTTTTCTCATTCTGAACTCACTCTGCACATTAGGGTTGTGGGGTGAAAGGTCAGTGTCAATAAAGCTCCTCTCCGGTATCGACTTCCTCACCGGCCACCACTCCCTAAACTTATGGTAAGCCTCTTGGCTCACGAATCTATCTTCCCATTCTTCGACTTTCCTAGTCCGTGCAACTCCCCCAATTTGAGGCTCACCTCCCTCATCTCCGCCTGAACTCTCCCCAGATAATGAAGTTGTGCGGGATGTGGAGTATTTCCCACTACCGACTGTGGACACGTCAGAAGAATTTGAGACTACATTTATCGATCTTTTGGAGGTGGGTGATGGTGGAGGGGTATCAACTAGGTGGAGGGGGTCAGTTATGTGAGTCGGGACTGAATCTGAGGAGATGTCTTTGGAGGGCACATACTCACTCCCCGAGGAATGAGAAGCAGCCTCAGCGGTTGCTTTTATCAATTTTTGGGTCTTTTGTATGTTCTCCTGAGCCTGGGGAGTGAGTTTTGCTATTCTCTTGCCTTTACCCCCTCTCCCAGGTTGTTGTGATTGTTTGTCGCCCCTTTGTTTATCCATTATCTGCAAAGACACGCATCTAATATTGTTAGTTTAAGCACATGCAGTGAAATAAGTTAATGAAATAGATTGCAGACATAATTGTAGTACACAATTGTAGAACAGGTTGCAGAACATAGCACCGCGGACCGCACAAAATAGGAGTGCGGCCGCGTTGGAGGCACCACGGACTGCACAAAACAGGAGTGCGGCCGCGTTGGGCAAAGGCCCCAAAACACAAATCTCTAAATCTCCCACCGCGGTCCGCACAAAATGGGGTCGCAGCCGTGGTGGGCCAGCGCGGACCGCACAGAAGTGCAATGCGGCCGCAGTGGAAGAATTTATCTTGCAATCAAAAAAGCATCACGATCCGCATAGAAATACAATGCGGACCGCGTCAGGGCAGCGCGGTCATGCAAAAGCAATCACGGTCCGCGCTGAGCTAGGGTTTATGGGAACTAAATGAGGGTTGCATTTTTGCCATTCTTGTTCAAGTTTTTACACCTACTTTGTCCCTACTCAGTTCTCCCATTGATTAAACACATTCAGCATAAAATCCAGGTCTTAAACTATCCTAAACTAACAATTAAATGAAAAAGAAGAAGCTAAAACTACTGGGCAAGCCATAAAAAAAATGAAAATATGAAATTAATTAATCACAAGTGCATGACATGTCACCAGGTTTGTGAAGATTAAATGCAATTAGTCCAAGCAAGCAAGAGTTACGGTCTCAGATAGGGATGAACAGTAGTTCTAGGGCTCAAAGTTTTCAATGTTCGAAAAAGGTATACTGAGACCTTTGGGCCCTATTTATAGAAAAATTATGGGCCCCATACTCACCTACTAGCGCGGCCGCGCAAAAGGGACCTCGAACCGCGCTAGATTTCAACACACGAAGTTTCAGCAGGAAACCTTGGCGCGACCACGTAAAAGCATACCGCGACCGAGAAGGTCCACCACGGATCGCACAAACTGAACTGCGGCCACGGTGGAAAACTTCAAAGAGCGCTATTTTTGGAACATGCCAGCGCGGACTGCGCAAATGTGTACCGCAGCTGCACTAGCAAACTTCAGAGACTGTGCACTTTGTTCCAACTTATTTTGCACTGCATCAACACAATGCCCTGCAACATCTCACAACCAATTAGCTCAAAAATCTAAACTACAAAGAAAATCAAAGAAAAATAAAAAGGCATGGGTTGCCTCCCAAGAAGCGCCTGATTTATCATCGCGGCATGACGCGGGTTACCAACAAATCATTTTAAATGTACCATAGCCACAATGTGGCTATCATCAATATTCCCAATATAATGCTTCACATGATGTCCATTGACTCGGAATATTTCACCATCTTGTTCCTTAGATCAAGAGCACCAAATGGGGTCACGAACACAACTTCAAATGGCCCAGTCCACTTTGATTTGAGCTTTCCCGGAAATAGACGTAACTGGGAGATGAAAAGAAGAACCATATCACTAACTTTGAATTCCTTTCCCCGAGCATATTTGTCGTGAAGATACTTTATCTTGTCCTTATACAAGGACGAGCTGGAGTAGGCATGAAATCTAAACTTATCAAGCTCATTAAGTTGCTCAACACGGAGATTCACCGCAACATCCCATTCCAAGTTCAACTTTCTCAAGGCCCACATACCTTTGTGCTCCAATTCCACTGGAAGATGGCAAGCTTTTCCAAACACCAACCGGTACGGGGAAATACCAATTGGGGTATTGTAAACCGTCTGGTACGGCCATAAAGCATCATCTAGCTTTTTCGACCAATCGGTCCTATTAGCATTGACCGTCTTGGACAAGATACTCTTTATTTCTCGGTTAGAGACTTCCACTTGACCACTAGCTTGAGGATGATAGGGGGTGGTCACTTTGTGATTTACTCCATACTTGGCAAGAAATGAGTCGAAAGCCTTGTTGACAAAGTGAGACCCCCCGTTACTAATGATTGCACGAGGGGTGCCAAACCTTGTGAAGATGCTCTTTTTCAAGAATGCCACAACACTCCGGGCTTAATTGTTAGGTAAGGCCACGACTTCAACCCACTTTGAGACATAGTCCACCGCCATGAGAATATAAGTGTTCCCACAAGAGCTCATGAAAGGACCCATGAAATTGATGCCCCAAACATAAAAATATCTACCTCGAGAATCTTATTGAGTGGCATCTCATCCCTTTTTGAAATTACGCCGACTCTTTGGCATGCATCACATCTCTTTACCAAATCACTAGCATCCTTAAGACCTTTGATGCCGTCCTCACCTTTGAAGCCGTCCTCACCCCTCCATGATGCTCAATAGAAACTTAGACAAGCCTACAATATGCTCAATTGTTCACCTTCCGGGACACATATTCTAATCACACCATCCGTGCAAATTTTAAACAAGTATGCATGATCCCAATAAAAATCCAAACTATCCCGCCTAAGTTTCTTCTTTTGGTTGGAAGAGAGCACACACGGGGCAATTCCGGTCACAATGAAGTTGGCGATGTCCGTGAACCATGAAATGTCACACATTGACACGGAAAGAAATTGCTCGTCGGGGAATGTATCATTTATTTCAAGGCCGTCACATGGCCTCCCTTCTTCCTCCAATCGGGATAAATGGTCTGCAATTTGATTCTCACTCCCCTTCTGGTCCACTATTTATAAATCAAATTATTGAAGAAGTAGAACCTATCTCATCAATATTGCCTTGGAATCTTTCTTGGATATCAAATCTAAGGGCGGCATGGTTTGTGTGCACAATCACCTTGGCCCCCATAAGATAAGGCTAAAATTTTTCCATGGAAAATACAATTGCCAACAATTTCTTCTCCGTCACCGTCTAATTCCGTTGAGCTTGATTCATAGTCATGCTTCCATAGTACACGGGATGAAACATTTTACTAATTCGTTGACCTAACACTGCCCCCACCACAAGGTCACTTGCATCACACATTAGTTCAAAGGGCAAACTCCAATTAGGTGCGGTGATGATAGGAGTTGTGATCATTTTGTTCTTTAAAAGTTCAAAGGCCTCCATGCATTTTTCATCAAAAACAAACTTGGCATCTTTCTCTAGCAACTTGCAAAGTGGATTCACAACCTTCGAGAAATCTTTGATAAACCGCCGGTAGAACCCGGCATGCCCAAGAAAACTCCTCACCCCTTTGACAGAAGTAGGGGGAGAAGCCTCGAAATGACCTCAATCTTAACCTTATCAACTTCAACTCCTCGCTTCGAGATCTTATGACCCAACACTATACCTTCTTCTACCATAAAATGGAATTTTTCCCAATTGAGAACGAGGTTAGTTTCTTCACATAGAGCCAAGACTCTATCAAAATTTACCAAGTATTCTTCAAAGGAGTCACCAACCACACTAAAGTCATCCATAAAGACCTCCAATATGTCTTCCACCATGTCGGTGAAAATAGCTATTATGCAACGTTGGAAGGTCGCCGGAGCATTGCACAATTCAAATGGAATCCGGAAGAAAGCAAATGTACCATAGGGGCATGTAAAAGTGGTCTTCTCTTGGTCCTCCGGGGCAATTAAGATTTGATTATAGCCCAAGTACCTATCCAAAAAGTAATAAAAAGCTCGCCCCGCAAGGCGACCAAGCATTTGATCGAGGAATGGAAAGGGTAAATGATCCTTGCGGGCCACCTTGTTGAGTTTTCGGTAGTCCATAAAAGTCTCCACCCGGTAATGGTCCGAGTGGGAATAAGCTCATTGTTGTCATTTCTCACTACCATCGTCCCTCCTTTCTTTGGCACACATTGGACCAGAGAGGTCCATAAGCTATCGGAGATTGGATAAACCACACCAGCGTCAAGCCACTTGATAACCTCTTTCTTTACCCCTTCTTGCATTGCCTCATTTAGTCTTCTTTGATGTTCAAGTGAAGGTCTTTAATCCTCCTCCAAGATGATTTTATGCATGCAAAATGTGGGGCTTATCCCCCGAATGTCCGCCAGAGTCTCTATTGCCCTTTTTCGCTTTTGAAGCACCTCCAAAGTGGCCTCAACCTACAAGTTAGTAAGGCAAGAAGAAAGAATAACTGGAAGAGTTGAATTAGTGCCTAAAAATTCATACCTGAGGTGTGGAGGAAGTGGCTTCAACTCCAACACCGGTGGCTCCTCAATGGATGGCTTAGTTGATGGAGTTTTGCGGTTTTCAAGATCCAAAGATAACTTACTAGGCTCATATGAATATGAACCCATACCATGCAATGCATTCACGCACTCCACTCTTCTAGCATCATCATCGATATCCATGTTAAGAATCACGGCCTCAAGAGGATCTTCAACATTTATCATTGAACTTGTCTCATCCACTATCACAGCTGTGACAATGTCCACAAATGAACACACCTCCGTGCTATTGGGTTGTCTCATTGATTTGCAAACATGGAATACCACCTTCTCAATTTCACTTAGAATGTCAACTCTCCCGCTTCAACATCAACCAAGGCCTTCCCCGTATCTAGGAAAGATCTCCCAAGAATAATCGGCACTTCAAAGTCCACCTCACAATCCAATATGACAAAGTCGGCCGGCAATATGAATTTATCAACACAGACAAGAACATCATCAATTATGCCCAAGGGTCGCTTCATTGATCGATCCGCCATTTGAAGTCTCATTGAGGTTGGCCTAGGTTGCCCGATTCCCAATGTCTTAAAGACCGAATAAGGCATCAAATTAATGCTATCCCCCAGGTCAGAAAGAGCTTTGGCAAAATTCGCACTACCGATGGTGCAAGGGATCGTAAAATCTTCGGGGTCTTCAAGTTTCGGGGCCATAAAATGCACTATAGAACTCACTTGATGCGTCATTTTAATTGTTTCACACTCCATTTACCTCTTCTTTGTTACCGAATCCTTCATGAATTTTGCATATCCCGGCATTTGTTCAAGTGCCTCCACCAACGGCACATTGATAGTAAGACTCTTCATCATTTTGATGAACTTTTTGAATTGATTATCACCTTTTTTCTTTGCTAACCATTGAGGGTAAGGGGGAGGTGGCCTGGGCAAGGGTGCATTAGCATTGGGAACCACCGGCTCGGGCATATCAATAATGTGTTCCCTAGACGGGTTCACAACATCATTGAGTCTCTACCCCGACCTCATCATCAATATCAATCCGAACATCATTGGCCACATTTGGTTCAACCACATCATCAACATGCAAAGGTACATTATCATCTTGCAACTCAACTTCGTCATTCACAACTTGATTTTCATTCGAGGCATGCACATCACCGCCTCTTCCACTTCTTGTTGTAACCGCCATTACATGATTATTACTTATACGCTCAAATTACACTTTAATAAATAGTGTAAGGCAGTCGATGTCGTGAGCATGTGATTTTTTCCCTATATACGAATTATTCCCAAAAATTCAAACAAAATGATTTCTTTTATTACTTTTCATTTTTGTGGATTTTGTGACATTTTCTGTTAATTGTTTGTATTTTTATTTGTGCATTTTAATTCATATGAAAAATATAAAAGTACATTTGGCATTTGCATTTAGGATTTAATTTCGTATTTTAGGATCAATTAGGTGTTAAGTTATTTTTTAGAACAAAATATAAAACAAATAACAAAAATAGTCCACTGTTGCATTTTTAATTGTTAATTGGTGAATTTGTCACGGAATAGATTTTAAATAATTTTAGGAATTAATTAGCTTAATTTTGGAAATAAATTTGGTTTTATTTTAATTTTTGCATTTTTATAAAATCAGGAAAAATACAAAATAAAATACAAAATAGAATAAAAGAATTAAAGAAATAAAAGAATTGGGCTGTTACAACAAAAAGTGCTGCCTAATAATGCCCGAAATTGGGCCTTTTGTTAATTAAATCTTCCCTGCCCAAACAATACCCCACCGAACCAACCCAGGCCCAATCCTGGCCAAACCGGTCCAGCTCCCATAGGCGTGAAACGACACCGTTTTGGGTGTCATGCAATCTTGGCCATCCATGGCCTTCAATCCAATGGCCACAGTTGAGCTTCACATTAACATAATAGTGTCTGAAAATCAATTAAACCCTAAAAGAACACCCTTCATCTTCCTCGTACTTCCTCTCTGTAACACCACCGGTGGAGCCGCCGCTGGTGAACGCCACCACCACCAATGGCCACCAAAATAACACCCCAACTTCCCCCGCTCATCCTCTTTCCAAATATGCCATCCGTTTCTTTCAAATCTTACTGGAGCTCGTCGAATCTTCGTTAGAAAGTTTTCCGGCCAAAATGTTACCTATCCCAAATCATACCAAAATAACACCACGGGACCGCCTTATCATCCTCTACCCAACCCCCCTAACCTCATCCCTCACACATGGTTGGAAAGCTTCGAATTTCAATTTTAAGATTTTCCATCCAATCCCTAAATGCTCCGAATCGCTCCAAATTGGTACTGTATGTCCCTCTACTCGTCCTCTTGATGTTTCTATCACTGATGGGTCTCAAATATCGGCTGAAGTCATTCAAGTTCTGAATTAAAATGGTGGTCCAGTTTCTTGAGTGAGTTTTAGTTCTTCCCTCTTTCTTCGTTTTACTTCCTTTTCCCCACAGTGGTTAAATTCCTGATTAACTTTCATCTTGTTTGTTTTCTATTTAATTTCGTCTAATTCAGTATTGATTGTTAATTACTTAGATTTTAGTTTAGTCTATCTTAGTTTGATTCTTAGTAGGATTGTTATTAGACTAGGATTTGATATGTTTTAATTTTGTTCCCTGAATGCCTTCGTTAAAAATAGATTCTTAGGTTAATATTAGATTATCAAGTTCTGTTTGGTTTTCATTTGATTTGGTTAAGGGGTGGGGTTAGCTTAATTAGATAGCTAATAAATTTAGGGAGTTTTTAAGGTTTAAAATGGTTAGTTCAAATTAAAGAATCTTTCAGAAGTGAATTAGAATTTCCTAGAACATACTGGACTCCTCTAGAAGGTGATCTTAGTGCACATTTCAATAAACATGAGGGTGGTAACTTGGGTAAAATGTTTATAACTAGAGGACTAAACTGAAAATTAAATAATGACCTTAAAAGAAATGCTAAAATCTGATACTCATTCTTGGTGCCTATTAAAGGCATGCACATTGCCTTGTTTAGGGGTCCCTTTCAGCCATAAAAATCCCCAAAATTCCCCACATGGATCCAAGCTTGAAATTCCAGTTTCACCATCAATAGGAACAATAAATCATCTTTTAGATATTATAATTTTCATAGAAATAAAATCAAAAACAACAAAAATCTTCGAAAAATAAAAAAAATGTACTGTTCCATTGATTTTTAGGCAAAATTGTCCAGTTCTAGTTTCTTCTGTTTTCTGAGGCTCCTTGAAGTGTATTGGCTGGTTCTCAAATGGTTTCTGGTTTTATTCAACCTGATTTTGAGTTGATATAGTAGATCAGAGTGGTTTTGAGCATTTCTGGGTCACCTAGTTGGGATTTTGAGTTTCTGTGGGTGTTCAAGTTGATTTTTCGAAATTGTTCCTAAATCTGCTAGCTATGAAATCATCTGTGGGCTACTGATTTATTTTCTGAGCCGTGGTAAGCATCAGTGAACTGCTGCTACTGTGTTTATTGTTGCTGACCTATCCTATTTCTCCTTGTATTTCGAAATCAGGTACACATTCTTAGCTTGAAACAATGTATCCTCATCCTGTTGGAAATGTGAATTGAAACTGAAGCAACTTTCCGCTGTGGATTCGTAGTTTAAATGAATTTGTTATTTGGTTTTGGGAATTGATGATTAGTTGTCGAATGTGTAATTCAGTTAGATAATTTGCTTAGACTGGTTTTGATACATATGTCTGATAGTTGATTCCTGTAGTTAAGATCATTGGACTGTTAAACTTGGACCGTTTGACTCAGGATGATTCGTGCTATTTGAATTCATATATGAATTTTATAAACTGTTAAGTTAGCTCAGTTGATTAGTGATTTTAATTTGGTTCAACATGCTGTTAGTATGGCGTAGGATAATGTAACGTAGTTTTATTTTTGTTATTAATGTGTAAAAGTAACCCATGTTTCAGTGTTAACTTCAACTCGTTTAATCAAGGAACACCTGAATATTGGTAGCATAGCATTAATCCAAATGAAGCTCACCACAGTTGTTTTGTTTTAACTGAACTGGCAATTAGACTGCTACTACTATCGAATCCCAGGCAAAGTAAATAATTGCATAAATTGGTAGTCACATTAAGAAGGCTGGGACGTTTGGATTTACATTCAGGCTGTCCTTGCCTGGGCTCGATCCCGAAGCTACGTTCCTCAGTAATACCTGAATGTACTTAATCATATCTAGGACAACTTTTCTAACATTAGGCCCAAAGTGTTGGGCCCTTAACATTTTGGACAGAATCCCTTGTTTTTAAGTCATCAATTGGCAAAGCTTAGTAGCCGTTTAAATTGATGCAACTCGATTTGGGCCAGGGCCTGTGTTTGACTGGATTTGCTATGGGCTGAAATTTAATCTGCATGCCCTGGGCTTGTTTTTGGGCCCAAAGGCATATCTAGGCCAATGGCAAGTTAATTAGGACGTTTACCCTTTATTTTAGAGACAAAATTAAGTAGAGAATTGTAGTTTCTTTTAGGTTGGCTTTAAAGTAAATGAGACGAGCCTCGCCAAAACAGAATCTATAAATTGTGGGGCCCTCAATAAGTATATATATTAAAATACTTAGAAATTCGGGAGGGCCGTTTATCGAATTTCATGGCCTTCCCCAAAATAATAATGCGTTAGACTCTTTAGGCACGATTTTAATAAAATTACATTTCTAAACTCCGGTGCACATTTATGTGACCCAAATCCAAATCTCAACGGAGTCGAAATGTGTTAACAACCACGGGTGCATTGATGTGACATGGTTCGAGACGCGTTTTCACGACGTTGCAATTCTTATTAAAATAATAATAAAAGCGGTTTACGAATAAAAGGCACATAAGTTAGAACATGTTTTGAAATAAGATAAAATCAAATACGACAGTTGAGCGACTATGCTAGAACCACGGAACCCGGGAATGCGTAACACCTTCTCCCAGGTTAACAAAATTCTTTATCCGGATTTCTGGTTCGCGGACTGTAATATAGAGTCATACTTTCCTTGGTTCGGGATTCAACCGGTGACTTGGGACACCATTAATCTCTCAAGTGGCGACTCTGAATATTAATAATTAAATCCCGTTCTGATTGTCCTTTAATTGGAAAAACTCCTTTACTCCCTTGCGGGTGTAGTGAAAAAGGAGGTGTGACAGCTCTGGCGACTCTACTGGAGATACAAACCCAGAACTTCGGTTCAGGGTTTAAGAATTCGAGCTTAGAATAATTGTTATGTTCGGCTTTATCTGATTTTACTACATGTTTCATGCTTAACGTGCTAAATGCTTTACCGCTCTGTGGTGGAACGATTTAGGAGGCGAAGGGCAAGATGAAATCAAGAAATATTTGAAAGGGCTTACTGGTTTGCTAGAGATTGTGCCTCGGGGAGATATTATCAGAGCACTAGTTACGTGTTGGGACCCGACACATAACGTGTTCCATTTTTTAGACTTTGAGCTTACCCCGACATTAGAGTAAATAGCTAGCTACATCTGAAAAGATGAGGTTCCTTTAATGCACAAGTACTTGGTTGCCCCGAGAACTGTAGCTATACACAGTTCTTAGACTCTCTGAATATAATCAGGATGGTTCATAACGCGAATTTAGAGAATGGATTTTGCAGTCCACACTTCATATACCACAAATATGGCCATATCGGGGGGTTCAACAACCTGGAAAGCAAGATATGTAGCAAAGGGAACCGCCAGAAATGGGACGAACATAGACGTGTCGCTTTCATGGTGGTCTTTGGGGGCTTCTGGTCTTCCCAAGGAAGGATGGTAACATCGACATAAAAATTGCAGGGGTCGTCAGCACTTTAATGACTCAAGCCAAAAGCACCCTCGGACCTATGATATTAGCCGACATCTTCCGTGCTCTTACAGCCTGTAAGGCCGGGGAAGACTTCTTTGAGGGATGCAGTCTACTGTTACAAATGTGGATGACCGGGCATCTGTGCCATCGTCCTCAGTTTTTGAGCTACGGGTCTCTGCATAAAACATGAATAGAATAGTCTTACACGACGATTAAAGGGGTCAATTTGCCGAAAGGATTCATGGGTTGGACAACATACTTTCGGTCCCTCACCGCTAGTCAAATAGAATGGACATTTGGATGGTTGCCCGTTGATGAAATCATATATATGCCAGCAGCAAAGCCGTATTTCCTCTTGATGGGTCTTAGAAGCATTCAGCCTTACGCCCTGTACAGGGTGCTGGGACAACTCGGGAGATGCCAGATAGTGACCAAAGACGATGATCTTAGTTTGCAAGTGGTTGAGATTGGCCCCAACGGCCAGTTTCCTGAAGCAAAGGTTCGCCAGGTCTGGAGCGAATGTCAATATTTGGCGGCGAATACTTGTGTCCGGGATCGAGCCAAAGGAGAAGTGTCATCTGATTATCAAGCTTGGTATAGAAGGGACGTTGCATTCGGGAGGCTGGCCAAAAGGCCTCACCTCCAGGAGTTTGCTGAATCGTCGCAAGAGCAGTGGGCTTGGTGAGCCAAAGAAAATGAGTACAAGGCAAAAATAGGAGAGTTGGAAAAGCAGGTCGAAGACCTTAGGTTTGAAAACAGCGTGCAAGCCGTGGCTGACGAGGGTGAGAAAAAGAAATTGGCCAAAGAAAATGAAGCCTTGCGAGCCCAAATCCAAAAAATGAGGATAGCGGCTGAAAACCCTGTTAGGAGTACCAAAGATGTGAAGCTCATAGGAAATTTAAGGCAAAAGGTAAATGACTATAGTTTCGACCTCAATAAAGCAGAAAGGGAACTAGCCAGAGCTCAAAAACAGTTGTCGAAAAATGCAGAAGAACGAGCCCGCATGATTAAGCAGTTGAGAGAAGAACACGATAATGAGGTTGCGGGATTGAGGAAAAAGGTCATTACCGCAGAAAACAAAATGATCAAACAAGCAAAAGAGTTCAAGGTTGAAAGGGAGCACTATTATACAGCATTAGCACAATTAGAAATGGACCTGCAACAACTCCAGGAGAGAAATCAGCAGACTTTGGAGGCCAGGGCCGAACAAATAGGGCGGCTGCTTCAAGAAAAAGGCATAATCAGAGAAAGAATCCTAGCTATTGCTCATTACATCACCAGGAAATGCCAAATGTGCGAGAACATGACTCAGACTACCTTCTTTGCCTCAGTGATGATATTTGTGAAACAGATAATGAGTGACCTGGACAGACTCCAAGGGGAACTTGCATATAGGCCCGCAACGAGACCGAAGGATGTCCCGCGGGCACCAGGAGCTTTAATGTATTCATGATTGTCATAGAGTCTGTATTTTTCTTTCACTAGAGTTTGTCAGTTATCTGAGTCTGTATTTTCTTTTCAAGTCAGTCTACACTTTCATTTTAATGTGGAATAATTGTTGATGGAGTTTGTAGCCCGTCTTGTCATTTAGAGTCTGTTAGCGTCAGTATTGAGTCCTTGTAATTGAAATGCTTGCTATTAGTAAAATTGAAAATTCCAAAAACATTTTGTTTCTATTTTACATTTATTGCATTTGATGTGATTTAGGCATGGTCACGATGCGTAGACAATCTCCACAGGATCCGACCATAGCCTTATAAAAAGAGAAAATACAGTGAGAATAAAAAGCCAAAAAGAAAAGAAGAGCAGAAAAACAAAAGAAAACACGAGAGAGAAAAAGCGAAACAAAAGAGAAGAAAATCCACAACAAAGAGACAATGTCAAAACAAAAACAAAGAAACATGGCAAAAATAAAAGAAAGACGTCACAGTCGAGAATAAATAAAGCGGGGATGACGCAAGCGGTCGAACAAATGCATACTTGAAACCGTTAACTGCCTAGGTGCATTCATGCCCCAAATGTGCAGTTATCTCTTTGTTAATGCCCTAACCACTAACAATGTTGTTGTTGATGATGAGTACAGACAGGTGGTTCAGTTTATGGCATTCTGGCAACCCACCCATATAACACCCGCTCCAAAGATACATAAAAAATGGTCAACCAAGAGCTAGAAGCAAGCGTTGTCGACCCGTCTAGGGAAGAAGAGGTGGTAGATGTCAACGCCATGAAAGAGGAGATGTATAAGTTGAAACAACAGATGGCCGAAATGTACCAGGCCTGGGCAAAAGGACACCCACTGCCAACCTATCCTGCCAACCCTGCTTACATCCCTCAATTAGCTCAACCACAAGATCCCCCCACAGTGAATTCCTCTCCAGCCTACCCTACCTACCAACAATACTACGCAACTATCTCCCAAACACCACCAACCCCACCGCCTAAAAAAATTCCATGCCCTCCACCACCAATTGCTCCCGTGTTCATGGCTCCTCCAGCCGCCGCGTTACACAGATCTTCTAGCGAGCCATTGTTCCAAACTCAGAAAAACCACTATTACCCACCCGAGCCCACTTTCAAACCTCCCGAACCATACTCTTATGCTCCCCACCTTGATGTCTCAGCTGAAGAAGACAAGTCTTCAAAAAAACCCTAAGCAGGAGGAGATGATACGAAAGGTGAAAAACTTGGAGCAATCATACAGAAATATGCAAGGCCTAGGAGGGCAGGTAAGTGTGGCCTACAAGGACTTGTTCTTGTTTCCTGACGTCAGTTGCCCGCAGGATTCAAATTACCCAAGTATGATCTGTACGACGGACATGGTGACCGAGTAGCCCATCTGCGGGGATTTTGCAGTAAGATGAGAGGTGCTGGGGGAAGGATGAGTTATTAATGGTGAACTTTAGTCAAAGTCTCAGTGGTGCCGCTTTGGAATAGTACACGCGACAAGATCATGCTCGATGGTACACATGGGATGATTTGGCCCAGTCATTCACAGGCCATTTTCAGTACAACTTAGAGATCGTCTCGGGCCGACTGTCATTGACCAAAATTGAGAAGAAGCCAGGGGAAAGCTTCAGAGAGTACGGTTTTCGGTGGAGAGAACAGGCCGCCAGAGTTGATCCTCCAATGAAGGAAGGCGAGATGGTCGATTATTTTCTGCAGGCTTTGGAGCCTACTTATTATGGTCATCTGGTGTCGCCAGTGGGGAAAACTTTTAATGAGGTAGTGAAATTGGGAAGTATGGTGGAAGAGGGTCTCCAGACTAACAAAATTATGAGCTATTCGGCGATTAAAGCAACTACCCTGGCCATCGAGAGCGGCACTGGAGGGTTATTGGGAAAGAAGAAAAAGGAAGATGTTACAGTAGTGGAATCGAGAGCATGGTCCAGGGGTGCATCGCCATATTATCACCAACCACGCCCCCACCCCCAAACCTACCCGCACACCCCATATGGCCTACTACAATACTACAAGCCACCTCCCGTTCCCCATTTCTCTGTTCACCATGCCTAAACATACCCTCAACCTCAGACGCCCTGGCGTGCACCCACCCCATAAAATACCTACCATACTTAAAACACATACCCACCTTCGAGAGCCTACAAAAACCCCCACTGGACCCGATTTTCGACCCAACCTTGTTTTTAAAAATGACAGGTTGCAGAAGAAGAAAACTTTCACACCATTGGGAGAATCTTAAACCATTTTATACCATAGATTGAGACAATTAGGCATGTTAAGTCCGATTGAACCCAAAATACCAAATCCTCCCCCAAGGAACCTGGATCATTCGGTAAGTTGCGAGTATTTCTCGGGTGCCCTGGGGCATTGATCACTCCAATGTATATCCTCTAAATAGGATTCTGCGGACGCTGCAAATAAAACCCAAGTATTAAGCTCAGGGTCGAATCCACAGAGAGTCAACCTAACAGCTGCTATCTTTAAACTCACTCACTTCTCAGAACCAGATTCCAAATACTTTTGTATCACTGTTGAGTTTTCTTTCTAAACTAGAATTGTGTAAAAAGAACAATCTATAACTAAATACTAGAGTTGTAGACAAATATGAGAGAAAAGTGCTAAGGTAAT
>MU761572.1:92890-131938 GCA_026770625.1 Nicotiana glauca | reverse complement strand
AGTTAAAGCGACCGTGCTAGAACCACGGAATTCGGGAGTGCCTAACACCTTCTCCCGGGTTAACAGAATTCCTTACCCGGATTTCTGGTTCGCGACTGTAATACAGAGTCAAACCCTTTCCTTGATTCGGGATTCAAACCGGTGACTTGGGGCACCATAAATCTCCCAAGTGGCGACTCTAAATCTTTTAAATAAAAGAATCCCGTTTCAACCGTCCTTTAATTGGAAAAACTCTTTTTATGTTTATATCCCTTTCGCCGGGGTGTAAGCACCGTAAAAAAAAAGGTGTGACAGATGTCATGGCAATAATGACCTCGAGACGACGATTCAATATCGTTTCTTATTACTTCATTCTAGGAAACACAGAGACTATATGTATGTGATGAATTCATGAAGATCTACTTCATGCCATAATGGTACATTCGAAAAGTCATCCAGCATCTCGAGGTTTTGGGATCACGATCGAAGCTCCCTCCCTCGAGGATCGTCCGCGACCCTGCAGAGACTCTAAGGATAAAGGATCTGTCCGCGACCCAATGAATGTTACGAAGACGGGGGACTCCTGAGGCAAGCAACTAGAGTCAATAGGCACTAGTACCATGCCTAGTTGTCCCATCCCTATGTCTTTACATTCAATACACTTTGTACTATATGGTATTCCCTCTCCTATATATGGGGAATCCATGCTACTTTGTAAGGGACTGATGTTGTTCTATTTTCTCCACAAGTGCGATAATCTCTCTCTCTCTCTTTTTTCTAACTTGTTCATTCTCTATAGCCCGAGGTTACCTTAATATCCATCGTTTTCTTACTTGTTCTTCATTACATAGCTTAGTATTGGCCGTAAAGAGCATTGTTTAATTATATCTTCAACTGTTATCATATCCCCGACTATCCCTGGTAGCTCAAATTTGACCCTGGCATTGACCCCGAGGTCACCCATCGACCATGCCCATGCCCGGGCAGTAGGCCCTTCGGTTCAGTTACTATCTCGCTTTAGTTTGTATTTCATCGTTAAACTCCCTATTATTAGCATCAACTACTCTAACAACTAGCTCGAGAATAGATCACGTATTTTTAGAATCCCATTTATAAATTTAATTGTTGTTACCATTTTCACGGTAAACGAAAGCCAGCTACAAGTTGGAGAATGTGAGCATCTACGCCATAAATTTGACTAAAAATGTGGTGCATAGTGGGAGGTCCATAAGGTAGTTGAGAAATGGGGTCATGTATGTTGTAGCTGTGGAATAACCACCAGACCCATTGGAAGTCTTAGTAGATTACCCAAATGAAGGAGATAACACATCAATTCTCCCTTTCTTATTCCCGCCAGTTGGCCCTTTTCTGAGTAATGGATAAATTGTCGTGCCTGGGTGCTTCTCAGAATCATGCGGCCCTTTAGAACCCTAGCATCATAGTACAACTGAGTGATCAATGAATGAAATAATAGACTCTTAGACCTTTTGTTACATGCTTCCTCAATATCAGCCCACTATGTGCTGGCCACGTTCACTGGAAAATCATCCATAATAGCAGTAATCATCACTTCCTTCTCAGGCGTCACCTCAAAATCATGTCTAGCCAGCACGATTCTGGCACAAATAATGGATAACCAAGTCTTGGCTTCAGTTGTGAAAGCAGAAGAATCAACCCCTTTGTATAGTTTTTCCGAAGTCGGTGTTACCTCATCATGAAGCCTCTACACCAATCACTTGCTTTCTCTCTCCCTTGATCAGGCTCTGTATACCTCATTGTCAGCATTGGGAAGCATGTAGTGTTCATTTATTACCTCCGGGCCAAAGTTCACCCGTTTGCCCCTAAAAATGGTGAATATTTTCCTTGGAAATCTGTCTTCAAGGCGTTGGCATAGAACTCATGAAATACCGTGTAGTTCGCTTTAATTGGTTCAGGAGCAAAGCACATCCATCCACTATCAGTCAAACTTTGAAAAAATCTGGCATCTTAGCCTCAAGGTTGTCCAAACGGATGCCACTTTCTTTGAAGATGCTCTTCGATATGAATTTGTCATAGTTTCTTTCACATTCAGCAGTTATGAATCTGGTCTGATTAAAATATTCCTCTTCCAGAGATTGGGGAGCTCTTGTACAATTTCAACATTTTACGAGTCTATTTTATGCTCAAAGTACCTACAAAAGTAGACCACATTTTAACTGCTTGGAAGGTTACTTAATTCATTGTAATATGATGTATATAGGCTAAAGAAAGTGACCCAAAAGCAACAACATTCAAATATGCAATGCTATTATTTTGTTGCCTGGAGTTGAAGCTATGTGATTGTGGAAATAATCACGCGATTGGGAAGAGCACTTCAGTTTCCCTCAGATTTAAATGTTTGCAATCGCGGAGTAGTCAGCATGATCATGAAGGGAAGCTTGCTTTTGTAGCAGACTCTGAGCTATGCGATCTTGGAATGGCACGTCGCGATTGCCAAGGTTGTCTTCTTCACTTAGTAAAAGTTTGTTCAGGCATTTCCACAAACATGAAGAAGGAATTCATTTTTCTTAGCATTTTCATAGCACTACAACTAAGGGTATTTCCCAGAAATTTCACATAACAGAAACCACTCAATCTCTCAACCAATCCTCACCCAACAAGAAAACATGTAAAGCATACAAGGTTTCTAATTTAAAATTTAACTCAAGCCCAAAAATATTGAAAACATGCATGCCCTTCAACTATTTCGCAACAAGAATTGGAGAAAGTGAGAGTCAGGGAAGAAATCCACATACCTTGAGGATGACAAGTGAGTGATGCAATGAAACTGAAGCAAGATCAAATTTGGAAATGATTTTGGGGTTAGGGGGGTAGGAGGGCCTGTTCTTGTTTTTGTTCAAATTTGGGCTTCTATTGTGTTTTTTCAGTGTTTTAAATTTTTTAGACTTACTTGTAGAGTGACGATCACAACCCTTTATTAGCGTTCACAGAAAACAAAATCTCCCAAAAGTTTGCGATCTATGCTATCGCATAGAGCAACCTAAAACTTTGTTCTACGTGAACGTAGATATCATTGTGCTATCGCGAAGCATTGCTATTTTCTGCAATATTGTCCAGCTACTGGTTTGGATTGCCCGAACCATGCAACTGGCTCAAAACAACTCCAAAAATTCTAAGTCTTGGCAGATTACTTAAAAAAATATATTATGTTTTGAAAATCGATGGGTTACCTCCCACCAAGCACCGCATATAATGTCGTTGCACGACACAAATCAACTTTACCACTTTTCTCTCTGCTTTGATGATATGAATTCGGTACCTAACTTGGAATCAAGTTTGTGACCACGAGCGATGCGATGTTCAGTATATGTTCAATCCAAACTTTAATTTCTTCATTTTGTGCTTTTTGACTTTCATTTGAGGAATGTCATTTTGCCTTCTTGTACCTTCAAACTGTAAAATGTGTGGCCTTTGTCTTTCCCCATCGCAGTCCCTCATTGACTCACGTAGTTCAATTTCCATATCACCACATAATTGCAATGTTAAATGCTTGGGATGTGACATCAAGCCTCAAAATTGTAATTCTTTACGGATTTTGACATGGTCCCCCGAACTAGAGTTATTTTCAACCACATCTTCAAATTATTTAGTTGACTCTAATTCCATATTTTTCTTGGCATCACCAACAAGCGTGGAGTCGGTTGTCGGATGTTAAATTCCCGATTCCTCAAAATAAAGCTCACTTTCTTCCTCGAAGATGAATTGTTCTTGATCTCTTTCCACGCTCTCAAGTTGGTGGGCATAGTGAGCCTCAACCAATAATTTCATTTGATTTTCTAAGGTGCGGATATTATCATCATTTTGAGTTAGTGATTGTTTTAAGTCTTCGAGTGCCAAGCTTTGCTTCTCCTCATTTTCAAGAATGGACTCCAACATAAGCATCATCCTCTAATTTTGAGAATATGAGAGTTCTTCTTGGTTTTGATCAAGTTCCAAAGAAGAATTTTCAGCTTCAACCTCTAAGCAAGGTTCTTGGCTATAATTTACTTTCGAGGATTTTTGGATCTCTAAAGCTTCAAGCATTTATCCCATTTGTAAGTTTAACCTTTCAAGAGCCAAATCATTTTGAAGACTATTTTTCAAAAGCTCCTACAAGGCATTTTTTCTCTTTATTTCCCCCTTCAAGTAGGCATTCTAACATGAGCTTGAATTCTCCATTTTGACCATGCTCAATTTCTTCCACTTCCATATCCCTATAATTTTCATCCCAAAAAGTAGAATCATCATGGTGGAGGATGCGGGAAGGGAAGGAAAAATAAGCACAATTATCCCAATGACCATTATGATGACCACACTTATCACAAATACTCCATGCATGGGTTTGAGATTGTGCGCACAATCCGCCCCTGGAAGAATTTAAGCAATTTTTCCATGAGTGTGGTCCTCCACAATAAGGACAAAGATCATCAAAGTATGAACAACTACCATCCGACCAATTTTAATCACATGATGCCATTTTTAAAAACTAAGAAAATAAACAAGAAAAAAATAAGAAAATAAACTAAGATAAGAAAAATTAATTACACAAATATTCACAAGTTTGGACAAAAGCACTTACTGTTACTTCTAATGGCGCCAATTTTGATGACGTCCAAATCCACTACTAAAAAGTAAATGGGCACGGTCGTATGCAATATAATTTACACAATTATGATTCGGGGTCGAATCCCACAGAGAACAATATATAAGTGATTAGGCGTGTAAGAGAATTACAACTTATTATTCTAAACCAAACACTTAGAAATATTTTGAGAAACTATTTATGTCTAAATACGAAAATTATAACTAACCTAGAAAGAAAGTAAAGTGACCAGTGGTTGCAAGCATGGATAAAAGGAAAATTACACTCAAATAAGTAATCTCACCTTTAAACCCCCGTATTTATCTCTCACATACGTTACGAGTGAGGTTGTTCAGCAACTACCTAAATGCATACTTTATCTCGAGCAATATACACACTAAAATAGGCACGGTTAACTGATGGAAATTCAATCAACAGCAATAAACATGTAACTGAAAAAGTAGAGAAATCCAACGGCTCAATTATATAAAAACATAACAAGAATTTATCCTACAAATGGTTTTATCAAAACTCTAGATAACAAATTAGCTATTCATAATAGTATGCAATACTACAATACTAGAATTCATAATCAATAGTGGAAATAGAGGAAGAAAGAGGAAAAAAACATGAAGCTGAATCATTCTCCTAGCTCCAATGGTGTTCTTGCCTCCCAAGCTCTTCTTTCTCCTAGAGGAGTGGCTTCTTGCCTCCCCAAAGTGTTCTCTCCCAGAGGAGTGGCTGCTCTTTTGCCTCTCTAATCATCTCCCCCCAAAATGGCAGCTCTCTTTCAAGGGTGGCGGTTCCCTTTGCCTATCTAATTGTCACGACCCAAGTTATCCCTCCATGAACCGTCGTGATGGCACCTAGTCCCTAAGACTAGGTAAGCCTAATATTTGCGGAAAAATGAAACGGAAACATAAAAACTAACAACCCAAAATCCAGAATATCCTAAGTCACAAATTACAGAACGAAAATACTATTTCTATACTCCACAGTCTAACAAAAAGAAATACAAGTAATGTTTGCAATGAGGAAGAGTAGATAGGGAATACGAGGTCTACGGACGCGATAGATATACCTTGAATTCTATACAGGTGGCTCGCCTCACTGATAATATAGCTGATAAGGGGTACTGTGATCTGCACAAAAACAATATGTGCAGGAAAGGGCATGAGTACACCACAACGGTACCTAGTAAGTACCAAGCCTAACTTTTGTCGAGTAGTGACGAGGCCAAGTCAGGGCCCTATTGGTTTAAACATAATAAAATATGACAGAATGAGATATCGTAGTAAAAATAAATATTTAAATTAAACAGGAATGTAATCATAGAAAGGCAACAACTCATAACAGGGGAGCTCCCAAGATACCGTCCCGTAGTCCCAAATGTATATGTGTAGGGGGATCTCTCGGAATACTGTTCTGTAGTCCCAAAGTAAATACGCAGTACAAGGGGATGATATGTAGGGATTTTGACTATTTATTTGTGCTCTTTTACTTTCGTTTTAGACCAAAAGTGATTAAAGGTATTCCCGAAAACTAAAGAAATGTGTTTGCTTGCAAGATTGTTGGAATATGAGCTAAAAATCTGAAAATCAAGAAGAAGTAATTTTGGAAAAGTACCAAAATAAGGTTAAAATAGTACAAAGGGCACCGAACAATATTGAGTGCGGCCGTAGAAGTTGAAGAGAACCTCTAATAGAAATTACTTTGCAAAGTGCGGACCGCATAATTCTTGTGCGGACGCAGAATATAAGGTTCAGAGAGATGAAATTTTTTGTCATGAAGAAATTCGGACCGCACCGTTATTGTGCGGCCTCAGAATCAAGAGCGCGACCGCACTCAGAAATGTGCGGTCCACAAAAGTCCCATAATGCCAAAGCCCATGGTCAAGAAGTGTGGACCGCACTTAAACTGTGTGGCTACACAAGCAAGATTGCAGCTGCACTCAGATATGTTCGGTCCGCAGGACCTGAAGAAGTGCGACCGCAACCTAGAATTGTGCGGCCACAAAACTGGAACCTGTCAAGCCAAGTCTCAATACGCGAACCGCACACAAAATTATGCGACCGCACAACCTGCTCAAGGGAAATTTTATCAGATATTTTTAGCTTAGTATAAATAAATTTTTTTATCATTTTTAGGTTAAGCTCTGTAGTAGGGAGCACCTGAGCTGTTTTTATTTAATGTATTGGGTAACATTGTACTATATTATCTTTTAAACATTAGATTTTCTTCCCTTAATCATCTATTATGAATTTTATCTTAGTTTCTTCTTTAATTTCTTTATTTTTCACGAGTAGCTAAATTTCTAGCTAGGGTTATGAACCAACAATAGTGTGTATACTTAATGGGTATTTGATTTAGGGCTTGTTTGTGATTGGGTTAGTGATATTTATCCTAGTTCTTGCTTGAATTCAAGAATTAATGGTTGCAAATATTAATTCATGCCTAACTGACTTAGTCGTTTCTTGAGAAGAGAGGCTAAGTCTAGGAAAACTTGGCTAACAAGAAATTGGGGTGAACTCAAGAAATTGATAACCCTAATTAAATGGTTGAATCTAGAGATAGTAATACCCGACTTGAGCATTTACCACTTGTATTGTCCAATACCCGTTTGGACTTGAGAAAGCCAAATTGGGCAATATTTATCTAACTACCTAGACGTATTGAGTAGGTAATTCCGTATTATTGATATATTATAAACCCGACCAATCCAGCTTGCCCTAGAGTTTAAAACCCATTAGGTAACCACCTAGGTGGAAGTCACAACCCTTGGTCTTTTATAACTTGAAAACAACAATACGAAACACATAGTCTCATAGATTTACATTTGCAAACATTATCATAATCATTATAAGTAGAAAGAAACAACCAAATATGTGAAAGTATAATTTGGGGCAGATCATACAGTCACACTAGGTGTATACCTAATCCAAAATCTAACTCCCGGTGGTTCGACCCCGACTTGCCTTGGTTTTTATTATTTCTTCGACCGCCTAAAAAACTATATTTGTGGTGTGAGTTTTGGGCGATACCAATTTTGGCATCGTTGTCGGAGAGTTATATTGATTTAGCTATACATCTAGGTTTTTGTGTCATCTGTCTTATTTTCCTTTCGAGTTACTAAATTTGTTTTTGAATTGCTTATAGGTACGAGAATAGCTCTCAACAACGAGCACATCGACAATTTGCCATTGGGGGAGGAAGTGGATGATGATCAAGGAGATAAGGTTCTTCCCAAACATCAAGCAAATTGGCGAGGCTGGACGCCTCATGATAATGTTCCTGTCCCTCCCCCACCTCCACCAAGAGTGGTAGCGCATCGGATGTTGCTGAAAGAAGGTTATGCAAGTGCTATAGTCCCGCCCCGCATTAGGGTGGGCAACTTCCAAATAGCCAATGTGATGCTTACACTACTTGAGTAACAATGATTCTTCACTGGGGCTCTGAGTCCAAATGTTTACAAGCATCTTAAAGGGTCCGTCAATACTTGTTTGGGGAGCAAGCAAACCAATGTTTCTGAGGACGCGCTGCGGTTAAGGCTATTTCCTTTTTCTCTAAGGGGAAAAGCATTGAACTAGTTAGAGAGATTGCCCAATCGTTCCATCCATACATGGGATGAGTTGGCAGAAATATTCATTGCAAAATTCTACTCTCCGGGGCATATGGCTTCACTTCGGGATGTGATTCTACGTTCAAACAAGAGCCCAATGAGCCATTACACAAGATTTGGGAAAGATATCGTACCATGGTTAAAGAGTGCTCGAATAACGATATGGACGATGTTGTGATCCAACAAACCTTCTACAGGGGGATTAACACAACAAATCAATGTGTGGTAAATCAACTCGCCGGTGGGAACATCATGAACACACCTTATTCCAAAGCTTGTGTAATTTTGGATGAGATGGCGGATACCCCATCGGCATGGCAAAGTCGAGCCAATGTTCATCAAGGTCACCCAAATGTCATTCACCTATACAATGAACTACATAATCATGTGCTATTGCCGAGTTGACAACCATAGTGAATCAATTGGCAAAAGCTCAGCTTCAACAAGTTAAAGGGCTGAAACAAGCAAATGCGATGGAAGGTGTGAATATAATGATGATCAAGAGACGACAAAAAGGTCAGCAAATGCAAAGACGTTCGGAACAATTCATGCAAGATGATAGTGGGTATGACAGAGGTGATTCGTTCAATGAGCAAGAAGAAGAAGTGCAATTGGAATAACCAAGGTAACCAAGGCAACTGGGGTGGCAACAATTAAGGTGGGTGGAACAATAATAACCAAGGGACTCGGGTGTCGGGCTTTCTAAGGCCCCCGATGTATCAATAAAAAAGAAAAGCACATCCGTATCCTTCCCAAGGTCCGAGTTCTTCTAACAATTAAATGGGAAGAATAGATAACATGTTTAAACAAAATATAGAGAAGAACGCCGACTCCGATGCTCAATTAGCCTCTCACAACACTTCTATTTGTAATTTGGAAGTTCAATTGGGCCAAATGTCACAACCTTTGAACACTCGTCCTATGGGGGCATTACCAAGTGATACAGTGGTGAACCCGAAGGGGGAAACAACACGGGACATGCTATAGCTGTGACTACAAGAAGTGGAAAAGGTGGGGAGGCAACTACCTCAAATCAAAGACGAATTGTGGATGATGATGTAGTGGTTCGAGAAGACAAAATTTCAAGCAATGTGGTTCAAGCTAATAAAGAAGTGAAAATTGATATTGATAAAAATATGGAGGAGACACAAGAAGTGAAATCATCTAGGGGACACATAACTGACATTCCGGAAGCGATATTGCCAAAGGCTAAGGAACCAATACCAAGGCCTCCTCCTCCATACCCTCAAAGTCTTGCAAATAAAATTAGTGAGAACTAATTCAAAATGTTTATTGACATGATGAAGAGTTTATCTATCAATGTACCATTGGTTGAGGCTCTAGAGAAAATGCCGAGTTCGGCAAAGTTCATGAAGGACTTGGTGACCAAGAAAAGATCGATGAATTGTGAGACTATCAATATGACCCATCAAGTGAGTGCTATTGTGCACTCAATGGCTCCGACCGGGAGATTTCACAATTCCTTGCACTATTGGGAGCGCCGATAATACCAAATCTCTATGTGATCTAGGGGTGAGTATCAACTTGATGCCCTACTTGGTGTTTAAAACTTTGGGAATTGGGCAACCAAGACCCACATCCATGAGGTTAGAAATGGCGAATCACACAATGAAGAGGTCGTTGGGTATTATTGATGATATGCTGGTTGGTGTTACAAGTGCATCCTCCCGGCAGACTTTGCGATTCTTGATTGTGAAGTGGACTATGATGTGCCTATTTTTTTGGGTAGACCTTTACTTACTACGGGGAAGGCTCTTGTTGCTGTGGATGTCGTTGAGTTCACTTTCCGGGTGGGTGATGAAAAGGTGGTCTTCCATTTGTGCAAATCGATGAGGCAACCATATATAATTGAAGTTTGTTCGTTCGTGGATTTGGTGACCAATGTGATAGTTGATGATGCTAGTGCCACAATGAATTTTGAGGAGAAATTAAAAGCCATGTTGCTCAACTTTGATGATGATGAGGAGAATGATGGCTATACGGAATGTGTGAATGCACTGCAAGGAATGGGGTCGTACACTTATAAACCCCACAAGTTATCCTTGGATCTTGAAAACCGGAAGACTCCTCCAACAAAGCTCTCAATCGAGGAGCCTCCCACATTGGAGTTAAAGCCAGTTCCTCAACATCTCAGGTTTGAATTCCTTGGCCCTTCTTCTACTTTACTGGTTATTCTTTCCTCGAATTTGACTAACATGTAAGTAGAGTCCATATTGGAGGTGCTACAAAGAATGAAAAGAGAAATTCTATGGACATTGGAGGATATCCGAGGTATAAGCCCAGCCTTTTGCATGCACGAGATTATTTTGGAGGAGGGTGCTAAACCCTCCGTTGAACATCAAAGGAGGCTAAATGAAGCAATGCAAGAGGTGGTCAAGAAGGAGGTCATAAATTTGTTGGATACGGGGGTTGTTTACCCCATTTCCAATAGTTAATGGACTTCTCGGTGCAATGTATCCCAAAGAAAGGTGGCACGATTGTGGTTACCAATGACAAGAACTAGTTGATTCCTAGAATAATGGTGATCGAGCGGAGAGTATGTATGGACTATCGTAAGCTCAACAAAGTTACAAGAAAGGATCATTCCCCACTTCCCTTCCTTGATAAAATGCTAGATAAGTTGGTCGGTCGTGCTTTCTAATGTTTCCTTGATGGATATTCCGGCGACAATCAAATTATTATTGCTCCAGAGGACCAATAGAAGAAAAATTTCACATGTCCTTACGGTACATTATCATTCTCAAGGATTCCTTTTGGTTTATGCAATGCACCGGCAACTTTTCAACGGTGTATGACGGCTATTTTTACCGACATGGTCGAGGATATTCTTGAGGTCTTCATGGATGATTTTTTTGTGGTTGGGAATTATTTTAATAATTGCTTGAACAATTTGGATAAGGTCTTAGAAATATGTGAGAAGACGAACTTAGTATTGAATTGGGAGAAATGTCACTTCATGGTCAAGGAATGCATTATCCTTGACCATAAAATTTAAAAAATGGTATTGAGGTCGACAAGGCCAAAATAGAAGTGATTTCTAGACTTCCACCCCCGACATCCATGAAGGGGGTAAGGAGTTTATTGGGTTCTATCTACGATTCATCAAGGACTTTTCCAAAGTGGTGAACCCCTTGTGTAATCATTTGGAGAAGGATTCCAAGTTCTATTTCAACGAATATTGTATGAAGGCATTTGAATTGATCGAGTTCAAGTGTACTACTACTCCTATTATCACCACACTGGATTGGAGCTTACCTTTTCACCTCATATGAAACGCTAATGATGTGGCGGATGGAGCAGTTTTAGGGCAAAGAATCAACAAAATCTTCCATCTGGTCAACTATGCTAGTAAGATCATGAATGATGCCTAAGTCAATTACACAGTGACCGAAAAAGAGATCCTTGCTATTTTTTTTGCTATTGAGAATTTCCACCTGTACTTGATGGGTCAAAGGTGATTTTTCGCACATATCATGCTGCGCTTCGATATTTGATGAGAAAATAAGATTCTAAGGCAAGGTTAATGCGGTGGGTACTTCTATTGCAATAGTTTGATCTAGAGATCCAAGACCGCAAAGGTAGTGAAGATCAAGTGGAAAACCACATGTCTCGATTGGAGTAGGAGGGGATGCCATATGACGACCTTGAGATCAATTATTACTTCCCCGATGAACAATTTCTAGCCATTTAAATGACCAGGATGCCATGGTTTGCGGACTTAGTAAATTATTTTGTGAATGGCATTGTACCGAATGCGTTCTCTTCAAACTAAAGGAAGAATCTCAAATGGGATTACCTTGACTATTATTGGGATGAGCCATACCTCTTCCGGATTTATACTAGTGGTGTGATTCATAGATGTGTGCTAGAGGAGGAACAAATGGAAATTTTGGAGGCTTGGCACTCTTCACTGTATGGTGGTCACCATCGTGGAATTAGAAAGACAAAGAAAGTATTGAGTTGTGGATTTTATTGGCCTACTCTATACAGGGACGCTAGTGATCTAGTCAAGCAGTGTGATGAATGTCAAAAGGACGGTGGGATTTCTAAGAAAAATGAGATGCCCCTTACCACCATCTTAGAAATTGAAATCTTTGATGTGTCGGCCATTGCTTTCATAGGATCGTTCGTGAGCTCATATGGGAACACTTACATATTTGTAGTTGTGGACTATGTGTCAAAATGGGTTGAGGTTGTGGCTTTGCCTAGCAATGAAGCTAGAAGTTTGGTGGTATTCTTGAAGAAGAATATCTTTACAAGATTCGATACTCCTAGGGCCATTATTAGTGATTGGGATCACATTTCTGCAACAAGTCTTTTTATTATTTTGTCGCGCCCATTTTTCTCGCGAAATCGGGTTTCAACGTGTGAAAACTCTTTTAAGGAAAGCATTTTGAAAGAGAGAGTCGCCACCTACGGATTAAGGTGTGTTAGGGTACCTATTTGTAGATAACTCTGTCTAACCAGTTTGTGTCACCAAAGATTAGGTAAGGGATCAAAATTACCTGGAAGAGAATGTTTTTGGCACTCTTCGAGGTCCACAACTATGTGTCCCGGCCGAACTTAATTATATGAATTAGTCTACGTGATAATTCTAAGAAGCAAGGAATTACCAAACATGAATAATCGATTGAAAGACAAGGTGGGAGGGGGATCCTAAGTTTTTTAGCCGAAAGGATCACCCCGTGCAACATAAATAATACTTCATAGCTACCTCGAGATGGGGTGCTACTCATATTATTAATCGGGCACATACTATCATCTCATGCTACCCAATTACTATCTTTAAGTTGTTTGCCTGAAGCGTACTAGTCAATTCTAAGTCGTGTCCTATGCATGCACTATCCGTCCCATGCCTATCGCCCAGGAGACATTTGGACCTCTATCTCAGGGTGGTTCTAGACATTAACTTGGGATGCTCAAAATTTCAAAACTAGGAAACATACAAAAAATATTGTACTTTCACTTATAAGCAAGTAAGGACTCAAGTTAGCCTCCGCACGAGACAATAAATGCACGCAAGTCAGATTAACAAAGACATATGCTGATTTTTAAAAGTTGAGGTTGCAGAACCTATAGGCGGGATCTCTATATGAATCTGGATTTAATGAGCGGACAATTTAAAATCTTTGAAACTCACATAGTTGCCTATTCATTACAGGTATAATAGATTAAACCTATAGGCATGATATCTACACATTTTATGCAGTAACTAACGGTGGTAATTGCAGGATCACATTTAGAATTGGTTGAGTGAGTCCTATAGGCATGGTTTCTCGTGAGGATAATTAGCACAACATTGAAGGTGAGTGAATTGATTAGTTAACTGATTCAAATTCTATAGGCGTGATTTCTATAATTAAAACTTTTTTAGATTCTTATATACATGATTTCAATAATTAAAACTGCTTTTAGAGTCATATAGGCATGATTTCTATAATTAAAACTAATTTTAGAATCCTATAGGCATGATTTCTAACAAGCGGTTATAGAGTATATTTGAACCAAAAGGAAGAACCTATAGGTAGGATTTCTACAATGACTGGAAAATAACATGTTTCGAGAAAAGCCAAAATACCTATAGGCATGATTTCTATAATTTTGTGGATATAGCAACATGTAAATAGAATTTGCATACACATTGAATCATACTAGTTCCTATAAGCATGGTCTCTAACAAGCAGCAATAGAACGTAATTAAACCAAGTATTGAACCTATAGGCAAGATTGCTATCATATAATGATTGATCATAACAAGGTACTTAAAGGCATGATTTCTAACACACAACATATAATAACATATCATTGAACCTATCGACATAATTTCTACCCAACTCGCTGCAAGTATAAAATAAAATCCCTTTCATAATTTGACTAATACCCTAAAATGTATTACAATAATTATTACAGACCCAGAATGAATTTTGTAAATTACATAGTAGAAATAGCTATAGGGAGCCAACAGCAGGCCCAAATACACCTGGACAGGCCAGGCCTTCATTCTCACAATTCACCACAAAACCAATGTTACATACTCATAGACATAAATCAGTAAAGAATTGAATGATTCCCCCAGTAGCCTTAAAAACGGAATTGAGAAACAAGACCCTATTGTGTTAGAGTTCCAAAAGGCTTCAAGAACCCAGGGCAGTGCTCACACTAGAGAAGTTAACATATATGATTCAGAGGAGGAACTAGGGACCAAATCCTAGTGTGTTAGAGTTTACAAGGACATTAAATGGACCCCGAGCAGTACTCACACTAGAGATGTCGAAGAATTGAACCTAAATAGTCTTGGCTTTCACCCAGCTAAGAATAGGATTCAAAGAACTTAAGCAAGAAGCGAAAAAGAAAAGACTAAGGCTGGGGGACAGAAATATACTTAAACAGACATAACCAGAATGAGTCAAGAAGCAGACACATAAATGCATAGGTTCAACATGATGAAAACATATTTTAGGATTAAAAAAATGACAGAGCATATTTGCACGTTTGGCAAAGCCATAGGTGCAGAATGAGTTAAGGAATGCTTGAAGTAGCTTAAGTACTTAAACTAATGTTAATATAAAGAAACTAGAGCATCATAGAAAGGGGGAAGGCATTACATTAGCAAAGGGTTGAACTTACAGTCATAAACTAAAACACATATACTCAATAAAATCATGTCAGATAGCAGGTAACATTGTCATGATGATCTAAAAAATTTTGATCTAGTTATATCAAAGGTTTATTTCAAAGTAGAAATTCAAGCATGATGAGACAGACATTACAAACAGGCATCAGAGGGGTGTGGGGATCGAGTGATCATGTTCACATAATAGTAAATAAGCAAATTACACCAACAACAAGAGTTACAGATGTGAGGCATTCACTACAGGGATTCAGGGTAAGGGGATAGACATATTCATATGCATTCGAAGGTTGACACACTAATTGCTTAGACCTTAATGGAGTTCAAATAACTTCAGAACATGCAATATTAGGAGCAAACAAGTGTTACAGATACCAGGACATACTAACAAAGATAATGCCTAAACATCACTTGTATGTATATTGGATCATTGATTCTGCAATAATAACATGTACTAATCAGGGATATGTAAGAATGCAAGTGCAGAAGTTAAGTGACCCACAAATTAAATGAGAAATGCAAGAAAAGAATAAAACCCATAGTGTTCTTAATAGACAACGAGAACAAAAAACCCAGACCTTAATGGCATTGGCTTTCAGCCGGCTAAGACCTAAGTGTAGAACGAAATAACAGAGCAAAATTTTAGATCTAGTGAGGTTATAATGATTTCTAAGTGTGATTAAAGGGATTGGGGAAGGGGTTTATATAGTAGTAGATATTAACACGTAAACATGGAAAATTATCAGCCAAATACTAGAAAGGAAAGCAATCGAAATCAGTAAGGAAAAGAGAAATTCCAGAACCCTAATTGTAGGAACAGTACACAAATTGACGGAAATAAAAAAGTAAAAATCACATGCTGCATAGAATAAGATGAACATATACAGAAATCTATTCAAATCAAATAATCGAGTCTGATTTGGTTTGATTTAAAAAGGATATGAAACCCTAAATTAAGAGGCTTGAACCAACTTTTGTTCGAATCAAAGAAAATTTGAAAACCCTAGTTTTTGGGTATAGTAAAAATCTCAAAGATACATAGAGACTCATACCATAAAAGAACAAGAACAAACACATATTGAAAGGGTCAAAGAACTGAACCAGATTTGGTTCGATTTCTAAGAAATTTGCTTTCCATGTTAAGGCAAGAAAACTAGGTAACACCATAGATGAACCATAAGTGAGGGGAGGTAAATAAGGCAAGAGAATCCATGGTGGATGACATTTTAGGGTTGGATTTGGAGGGATTAAGAGAGATGGCGACTAGGGTTCATGAGAGATGAGAGAGTTCTAGGGAGGTGGGGTGGTCGGAATGATTTAGGTTTTGGGGTGGGTTAGGTTTAAAGGGGAAGATGTAATATGGACCGTTGATCTTATAGATAAACGGTCCTGATTTAAAGGGTTCTAGGTCGGGTATTAAAATGGTATGGGGACTGGGCTAATGGGTTTTAGGCCAAGGATATTGGGTTAGTGTATGGTGTTGGGCCAGTGTATTGGGTAGTCTTAGGTCCAAAAAATAGGCGGATTTTAGGGCTAAATTTTAAATACCCACCATTTAATAAATAAATTATTTATAAAAGTAATTAATAAATAATAAAAATATTATTTGCGCACTAAAATAATTTAAAGTGATTACTTAATATTATAAAAATATAGAAAATCATTTCTTGCATAAACAATGTAATTATAAATGCATATGGACTATTATTATAAAAATGTGCAATTTAGCCTAAAAATGTAAATGTAATTATAAAAAAATACACTAAAATATTTAAATATTATGGTGGTATAAATTATAAGCTTGGATGATTAATTCATCATAAAACATAATTTTGAGGGTAATTATTGGATATTTCTATGATAAAAATGAAGAAATAAATTGATTTAAACTCTTTAAAAATTATGACAAATTGTAAAAGTGCTTGTGTGTGCTCATAAATCAAAATGATGATACATATGTATTATTTTGAAAGTATATGTGTATATAGTTAAAAATATAAGGGAAAAATTGAGTATCAACAACCTTAATCACAAAGTATGGTGTAACTCACAAAGTCTCAACTCCTTACCATCCTTAAGCAAGAGGGCAAGTTGAAGTCTCCAACCGGGAGATCAAGAGTATTTTGTCAAAAATTGTGAATGCCAACCGGACAGATGGGTCAAGAAAACTTGATGATGCCTTTTGGGCTTATAGGACGACCAACAAAATAGTGATTGGAAGGTCTCCATATCGATTGGTGTTTGGAAAGGCGTGTCATCTTCCAGTGGAACTTGATCACAAGGCCATGTGGGCCTTGAAGAAGTTGAACCTTGAGTGGCATGTCGCCGCAAACTTAAGGGTGGCACAATTGAGTGAGCTTGATGAATTCCGGTACCATACCTACACTAGTTCATCCCTATACAAGGAAAAGATAAAGTACCTACATGACAAGTACATCCATTACAAGGAGTTTAAAGAAGGCGATCTTGTGCTATTGTTCAATTCCTTGTTAGGGATCTTTCCGGGTAAGTTGAAATCTAAATAGAGTGGCCCATTTGAACAGGTAATGTAACCCCTTTTGGTGTTGTGGACCTGAAAAATGAAAATGTTGTGGTGTTTAGAGTCAATGGGCACCAGGTAAAACACAATCTTGGCAAGTTTGATGATGGCCACATCGTGGCGGTTCTTCATTTCAAATAATTGGAAATTTGCTTTTTCTTTTTCTTCTTCATTAGATAGGCTTTGTTTTGTGCGAACTAGTTTTGAAGTGTATGCAGGAATGGGTGTGCATTGTAGGGACTGTGCATGAAAAATTTGGCTATGTATTGCAAAAGTGCAGATCGCACACTGATTATCGGACTGCACAATAACTCTGCGGCCGCACAATTTTATATGTGGTCACACAAATAGAAGATAAAAAATGCAAGCTCTCTGAAGATTGGCTTGTCAAATTTCACTAGTAATTTGCGGCCGCACATAAAATTTTGCGGTCCGCACAAATTCTACGGCCGCACTCACTTTTGTGCTGACCGTAGATCTTCGTCAAAGGTCTAGGTAAAGAGTGCGGACCGCACTCAAAGTTGTGCGGCCGCACTCAGTTTAACTCTTGTACGACTGGGTCAGCATATTAATATAACTTTAGTGAACAATTCATAACTTAACACACTCTAAAGTCTTATGACCTAAGAAACCACAATGCTCATCAAATTGATGACCACTTCACACTCATTGCATCAATTTAGATCATTCCTTGGATCTTTCATTAGTGGTATGTTCATTATATCTTTAGATTTTTAAATTTTTTTCATAGTTTTGTTCTTTTATGTTAGGGTTATTTTTAGGCCCAAAATATCAATAGTTAGTCATTTGTGCTTAGAATCATGTGGGTAATATCTTAAATATTTATTGAGGTATAGGTAGATAGCTAATCATGTATAATTGATAATACCATGTCTAAATTGTGCAAAAAAGTGCAAGTCGCAGAATTTATGTCGCGTAAATTTAAACTGTGCGCACACACTTTTGTGCGGTCCACATATCTCAAAGTTAGGGAAAAGGTATGAATAAAAATTGCGGACTGCACTGAAATTTTTACGGTCGGCAAAAAATTGTGCTCCGCACAAAAGTATGTGCGACTACAGTGTTCAAGCTCAGAGATCCCAGTAGTCTAAACCTGGGTTGCGCGGCCGCACACAAAAATGTGAGGTCTGCACTCTTGGTTGTAGGGTCGCACTGTGAAATTATGTGGTCTGCACTTCCTCTTCTGAGTATGCTTTCCTGCAATTATCATGCATCCATCTATATACACTATAAACTTTAATTATAACCGATTCCTAGTGATATATGTTGCAGACAATGGTTAGATCACGTGGCAGAGGTGATACATTAAAAGGGAGGGGTGACCCTCCCGAGGTCGAGGCCGAGGAAAGAGTAACATACCACTTGCCATTCAGAGAGCAATAAACAAGAAGGCTACGACCAACAGAGTCCCAGAATATTTAGACACCGGTGAATATGCCCCGTCTAGGGAAGCTTCAGAGGGCAACTCTGTAGAAGCACAACCAGAAACCCAATCACAGCAAGTTCAAGGGAGATACCAACTCTGTGATGAATCCTCCACCTCAGTTAGTTCTTCTGATGGTTCAAATGCGGGTAGCCACTATTCAGAGCCCTCCTCTACACATACTCCTCCTGCACCGATTGAGTTAGATGATGATGATGATATCCAAATGATGGTAGAGGAGGTGACACTATAGTGGGAGGTCTAGAGATGTCAAAGAGGAAGGAAATATAAGAGGATCGGTTTGTAAGTTTGACTACCTTCACAAGATTCAAAGTGTTGTGGACCCAGAGATCACTCACACATGAGCAATAGTTCTTAATGAAGGATTCGGATATTCACAATCCAAGTGTCCTTAGATAGTTTCAAGAGTGAAAGGGATGGAAATGGTTCACTCAAAGTGTCATTGACTCAATTGAGCACTTGGTTAAAGAATTATATATAAAGAAGGGTATCAAGATAACAAAGGTAAGAAATCAAAAATTCCAATTTGACCCGTGCGCTTTGAACTTTTATGTGGGATTTGAAGAAGTAGCAACATTCTTATATTTGGAAAAGCCTGCTATGGGTGATGCAGCTCATCCGTAGCTAGTTGATATTTTGGTTGTTCGAGGACCACAACCCCAATGGCTCATAGCAGGGGTTCCTATAGTCAAGGCCACCCTAGTTTTTGAAGATAAAGGATGACAGACCTTTGTATGCAGCCGTATTGACCCATGTCTAAATGAGAACAACCTCCTACTTCTCTAAGCAATTCTGGTGGCATTGATTATGGTTGGGTACACAATCAATGTGGAGGCCATAATGTCAACCAACATCACATTAGTTGTCCAAAAAGGACAAAGATCCTACCCTTATCCGAACTTCCTTATAGAGTATTTGAATGATAAAAAGGTGGAGCTAATGACATTTGATTTAAAATTTAAGGCCAAGAAGCATTTTTATGGTACCACATGCAGGGTGTTGATAACCCAAAGTTACTGAGGAGCCAATGGTAGTAGTTACTGATTCAACTATTGAGCCTTCCGCAGCGACCATGCCTTCAACTGCAGCCGGTCCTTCCATCGAGACAACTTATATTCTACCACCTCCGCCTGCTAGACCATCTACATCAAAGCTGTCTGACATATCCAGCGTTGTTGTAGCACAGTCTTCTGTCCCAGCAGCACCACCGATACCTCCGTCAGTAGAGGAAACATTGAAGAAGATTCTGGAAAACCAGAAGACTATCATGGCTACAGTGGTGGTACATGGGAAAGCTATTGAGGATTTGGGAAAACAAGTTAAGAATATGCGGAAATCTCATGCTTTGATGAAGTAAGTGGATGGATTAAGGAAATAAACTTCCAAGATAGCATCTACAGGTGATCTACCACTTGAAATTCTTTTGGATACAGCAGCACCAGCATACCCGAGGCATCACATACAACAGCTAGCCAGTCTGAGGAGCCGGACCTTACTGCCCACACCGCTGAGAAGTTGATCTAGATGATCACTAACCATGTTGTCCCTCAACCAGGTGATGATGCGATACAGTTAGAGGAGCCTGAGGGTGATAAGGATGCCATGCAGACTGAGACCACATAGGGAGTTCTCTTAACTCTCTACCGTTCCTTGTTCTTATTTTATTAAGTCTTGAGGAAAATGCTTATTTTTATTCAGGGGGTGGTCTATTTTGGATAATTCATTATTATATTCACAGTTGGCATGTAATAAATCTTATACTCTTTTTCTTTTATCTTTATTTTCTCTTTGGTATGTATATATCCCTCCCTTTCATTTGATGTATATATTCATTGCCCTTCGATTTGTACATTCATTTCTCTTTTTTTTCGTAGTTTATTTCATAGATTCTTTAGTTTGTTTTTTGTAGTAGTATAACTTCTTATTTACTCTAGTATCCTCTTTTTGATTTGGTAGTTTCTTGTTATGTTTAAGTGATCAATAAGCCTTTGGCTTTCTTAATACCACAGTTTATTCCAAAGGTGAATTTTGTGTGAACCGGGTGGCTCTTCCCAATGATGGATGGCATGACAACCTTCATAAGGGATTGAGTATGTTATCTTTATTTTTTGTTTAGGACAAAGTAGTAGTAATGAATAAAAGTGTATTAAGCATGCTTCACTTGGTACCAACATATTTACCTATGGCCTTATGGTTAAAAACAAGCTGTTGGCAGAAAATAGCTCTAGTTGTGACCATTTTGACTCTTGTTACAGTCATCGAGTGGTTCAATCGAGCCATTTGTGATTCTCAATCTTAACTAGGGTTATTTTGGGCCCTCGAGTCTGTTTTCTATAGAAATCTAGAAGTGTGAGAGGTGAGATATTTAGTTTCAAGTCCAAGTACCCGTGCCAATAATATAGAACTTGCCCCGAGTATTTCTAGGCGAAATTCTAATTGTAGCTAGGCTTGACAAATGATTGTAGGCTCTCCTTGATGCACTTTCAAATATTCCATAGCCTACCAATATGATATCCCTGGTCAACCCATTTGAGGTGAATCCCTTTTTCATTCAATAACCATGTTACAAGACTTTTTCTGTATTATAATGACCCTCTCTTGGCACCTGATCTTTCCTTAGCATTCTTGAGAAACAGTTGGAAAAAACATAAGTTTGGGGGATATACGAGGAGTTTGAAAGTGATATAAACATACAAAGATAAGAAAGAAATGAAGAAAAGGGAAGTCAAAGAAAAGAAAGAAAGAACAAAAAGAAAAATGCCAAAAAGAAAGTGAATAAATTAAAGAGTTGAAGGGATTCAAAAAAAAAGAAGATGAAAGGCATAGAGTAAATAAAGAATGAGAAAATGAGTATGTTGATTAAGAAATATTGACTCTATGTCCCTCTAGTTCCCCTGAGGAAAAAGAAATTGACTCAAAGAGTCGATAAAGTATGAGCCAAAAAGAGGAAATGGAGTGCTTAAGAAAAGATGAATATATCCCAACAGTCCTACCTTGATCCAAAAGCCTTTATTACATCCCGAAAAATCCCTACATGATTTCAAGTTGAGTGAGCTTACATTAGTGGTCATTTACATGAGGGGCAAGCTTATGGTACTTAGAGCCGGACTTGTGACATTCTTTTGAGAGAGATGAGCGAACTTTCCAAAATCCTTGTATCGAGTGTTACATTCTAAAGTGAGATATGTTAATGGAGAGAAGACGAGGTGGAGTTTGGTATACACAATGACCTACATAATAGAGCGAGCATCCTTGATAAATAGAGTCAGTCAACTCTTGAAGCTCTAGTGTCACATTAGAACTATTTTACTCAAAAAGTCAAATCATCACATTGTTGATAACTCATACGTGTTATGGGTAATTGTTGGTCCCAACTGATGTGTGTTTGATTCACATTTGGCCAGCTAAAATAGCTCTTTTATTGTGGAGGTGAGAATTACCTTATTTGCTTGAGAAAAAGCAAAATCTTAAGTTTGGGGAAGTTGATAAGTAGGGATATTGACTACTTATTTGCACTCTTTTACTTTCGTTTTAGACCAAAATTGCTTAAAGGTATTCCCAAAAATTAATGAAATGTGTTTTCTTGTAGGAGTGTTGGAATATGAGCTAAAGAGATGAAAATCAACTCAAGGAGGAGTAATTTTGGACAAGGACAAAAATAAGGCTAAAATGGCACAATGTTGACGGCACAATATTGAGTGTAGCCGTAGAACCTGAAGAGAACCTCTCAGAAAAATTCCTTTGCAAAGTGTGGACCGCATGATTCTTTTTTAGCAACCGCAGGAGATATGGTTTGGAGAGATGGGATTTTAGGTCATGAGGAAATGCAGACCGCACCATTATTGTGCGGCCGCAGAATCAGGAGAGAGACCACACTTAGAAATATGCGGTCTGCAGAAGTCCCACAATGCCAAAGCCCAAGGTCAAGAAGTGTGGACCGCTCTATAACTGTGCAGACACACTCAGAAATGTGATATCCACAGAACTCGAACTTGTCAAGCCAAGTCTCAATGTGCGGACCGCACACAAAATTGTGCGGCCGCACAACCTCCACAAGGGAAATTTTGTCAGATATTTTTGGCATAGAATAAATAGGAATTTTTGTCATTTTTAGGTTATGTTCTCTAAGTAGGGAGCACCTTAGACTTTTTTTTAACTGTATTGGGTAACATTGTACTAGATTAGCTATTAAACATTAGATTCTCTTCCCTTAATCATCTATTATGAATTTTATCTTAGTTTCTTCTTTAATTTCTTTATTTTTGATGAGTAGCTAAATTTGTAGCTAGGGTTGTGACCCAACCCTAGTGTGGGTACTTAATGGGTGTTTGATTTAGGGCTTATTTGTGATTGGCTTAGTGATATATAGCCTAGTTCTTGCTTAAATTCAAGAATTAATGGTTGGAAACATTGATTCATACCTAATTGACTTAGTCTTTTCTTGACAAAGAGAGACAAAGTCTAGGAAAACTTGGCTAACAAATAATATGGGTTAACTCAAGAAATTGATAGCCCCAATTAAAGGGTTGAATCTAGATATAGTAAGACCCGACTTGAGCATTTATCACTTGTTTTGTGCAATACCCATTTGCAATTGAGAAAGCCAAATTGGGAAATATCACTCTAACTACCGAGAGGTATTGAGTGGGTAATTCTGTGTGATTGCCATATTACAACCCCGACCAATCCAACTTTCCCTGGAGTTTGCAACATGTTAGGTAACCACCTAGGTGGAAGTCATGACCCTAGATCTTTTATAACTTCAAAAATAACAATACCAAAAATATTTTCTCTTAGCTTTACATTTGCAAACATTAGCATAATCATTAGAAGTAGAAAGAAACAATCAAATATGTGGAAGTGTAATTTAGGGCACATCATAAAGTCACACTAGGGGTATACCCAATCCAAAATCTAACTACCTTTCGACCACGACTTCCACTGGGTTTTCATTATTTCTTCGGCCGCCTCACAACCTATATTTGTGGTGTGAGTATGGGAAACATCAGGGGGATCTCCCGAAATACAATTCCGTTATCCCAAAGTAAATATGTAGTACAGTGGGATCTCCCGGAATATCGTTCCATAGTCCCAAAGTAAATATGCAGCTCAAACAATAGAATTACAACTGCAACACGGAATCCTACAATTTAGACTAAGTACCAGTCAATGAAGAAGCAGTAAATTTACTAAGCATGTTGCACAGAGTTCAAATAAGCAATTAAGACATGTAGACATGATGTTCTAAACTAAACGAGATCATTACATAAGATAGTGTAGCTTAGTTAAAGGAAAGAATATATTTTACTTAATGAAAATAGAGTTTTGAAACAAATAGCCCGTGTACGCACTTGTCACCTTATGTACTAATCACTCATATATCAAAACAGTACCAAATCCTGGGGGGAGGGGGTTCTCCCACATATGGTTAGACTAGCCACTTACCTCGAACAAAGCTCAATCATTTAGTCACAATCCTCTTTCCATGAATATCTGACTCTGAATGTCCCAAATCTAGACAAAATAAATTACATATCATAAATACAACTACAAAAATTTAATCTAGCTAATGAAATCAAAGCTAAAGCAAGAAATTGGAAAATAGCACTAAAACGCCTCCCGGGCCCACGTCTCGGAATTGGGTAAAAGTTACAAATTGTGAAAACCCATTCACTCACGCGTTTTCTCGTACCAAAATTATCCAAATCCTATGTCCATATCCCAATCAAAAAACAAAAATTTGGTTGAAGAACGTTTCCCCCATTTTCCCAACATTTCACCCAAATTCCTTACTTTAATGAAGAAAACAACTAGAGTTAATAGAATACAACCAAAAACAAGTTAGGAATTGTTACCCCCAAAGGTTTGTCTGAATATCCCTTGATGAAAAGCATATTTTTGATCTCTCAAGTCCCAAAATGAAGAATGAATTCAAACCCTCAAAATTTCCCCTTTTCTGCCCATCAAATTCGCTCCTGCGACCTCTTGATCGCACATGCGGCGTCGCTCATACGCAAATTCCTTTGCACGTGCGGAAATGAATTAAGGGACCTTGGACCGCTTCTGTGATAAGGTGGCCGCACCTCCGCGTGCGCGCCTACGGAAACTAGTCCACTTCTACGGTCTCACTTCGCACCTGCGTTCCCTTAGACGCATCTGCGGCCATCATAGATGCGGTAACTCCCTCACACTTGTGATCCTTGGTCCAGCCTCAAAACTCTGCATATGCGCCCTTTCTTCCGCATGTGCGATCCCGCACCTGCGGTCCCCCAAACTGCAGATGCAAACACTAGCAGTGAGCAATCTTCAGCAAATTGCATAAGTCCAAATTTCAACGTGTTGAGCATCCGAAACACACCCGAGGCACCTCGGACCTCAACATAACATAACAACCAATCCGAAAAGACCATACGAACTTAGTCAAGCCCTCAAATCACATCAAACAACACTAAAAACACAAATCACCCTCCAATCCAAACATAATGAACTTGAAACTTCAAATTTCTACAACCGATGTCGAAACCTATCTAACCATGTCCGAATGACCTCAAATTTTGCACACAAGTAATAATCAACAATATGGACCTACACAAACTTCCAGAAATGGATTCCGACCCTGATGTCAAAAATTCCACTACCAGTCCAGACCTCCGAAAATTCAACTTCGTCATTTCAAGTATAAATAAGCTACGAGTCTCTAAAATACAATATGGACACGCCCCTAAGCCCAAAATCAATCAACGGAGCTAACAGAATTAAGGGACTCCGTTTCGGAGTCGTCTTCACAAAGTTCTGACTACGGTAAAAATTCTAAGACTTAAGCTCTGTTTAGGGACTAAGTGTCCCAAAGCACTCTAAAAACCAAAATGAAACCTCCCAGTAAGTTACAATAAAAGACACATATACAGGGGAAGTAGTTAATAAGGGATTGGGGCTATAACTCTCAAAATGACCGGCCGAGTCATTACATACCCCCTCTCTTAGAACAATCGTTCTCCCTCGAACGAGCATAAGGACATACCTGAAGTGGTGAAAAGATGAGGATAACGGCTGCGCATATCTTACTTGGTCTCCCAAGTCACCTCTTCAATCGGCTGACCCCTCCATTGAACCTTTACTGTTTCAATGCTCTTTGAAATTAGCTTTCGAACCTGCTTCTCCAAAATAGCCACTGGCTCCTCAACATAAGATAGATCCTTGTCCAACTGGACTGAGCTAAAATCTAACAAGTGAGACGGATGACGGTGATACATCTGCAGCATCGAAACATCAAATACTAGATGAACTCTTGCTAGGCTGGGAGGTAAGGCAAGATCATATGCAACCTCCCCAACTCGCCAAAACACCTCAAATAGACCAATGGACCTTGGAATCAGCTTGCCCATCTTTTCAAACCTCATGATGCCCTTAATAAGCGAAACCTGGAGCAAGACCCGCTCTCCAGCCATGATTGCAACATCACGAACCTTCCGGTCTACACAACTCTTTTGTCTGGACTGGGTTGTGCAAAGTCTATCCTGAATCACCTTAACCTTCTCCAAGGCATCCTGAACCATGTTCGTACCCAATAATCTGGCCTCGCACGGCTCAAACCAACCCACTGGGGACTGACATTGCCCACTATACAGAGCCTCATACGGTGCCATCTGAATGTTTGACTGATAACTGTTATTGTAGGAAAACTCCACAAGTGGTAAGAATTGATCCCAAGAACATCCAAACTCTATCACATACGCACCGAGCATATCCTCAAGAATTTGAATAGTGCACTCGGACTGCCCATCCATCTGAGGGTAAAATGCTATGCTCAACTCCACCCGAGTACCCAACTAATATTGTACGGGCTCTCCAGAACCGTTATGTAAACTGTGTATCCCGGTCAAAGATGATAGATACCGGCACACTATGAATTCTCATAATCTCGTAGATATAAACTCGAGCCAGCTGCTCTGAAGAATAGGTAGTCATCATAGGAAAGAAATGAGTTGACTTGGTCAGCCTATTCACAATCACCCAAACTGCATCGAACTTCTGCTGAGTCTGTGGGAGTCAAACAATGAAATTTTTAGTGATACACTCCCATTTCCACTATGGGATATCTATCTTTTGAAGCAATCCACCAAGCCGATAATGCTCATACTTCACCTGCCGACAATTTAGAAAATGGGCTACATATTCCACTGTCCTTTTTATCCTACGCCACCAATAATGCTGCCTCAAGTCCTGATACATCTTCGTGGCACCCGGATGAATGGAGTACTACAACCTGTGAGCCTTTTGTAGAATCAACTCACACAATCCATCTACATTAGACACACATAGCTTGCCCTGTATCCTCAATGCAACATTACCCCAAATAGTGACCTCATTAGCGTCACCGTGTTGGATCGTGTCTTTAAGGACAAGCAGATGAAGTCATCAAATTGATGTTCCCTGATACGATCATAAAGAGAAGACCAAGATACCACACAAGCCAACACTCAACTCACCTCAGAAATATACAATATCACAAACTCGGTGTCTAAGGCCTGATCATCAAATGTCGTGGGCCTCTCTGTTGTTGGTAGACATGCATTTCTCCCCAAAATCTCTGTTCGGTGACTCAAGGCATCGGCTACTACATTGGCCTTCCCAGGGTGGTACAAAATGATGATATCATAATCCTTAAGCAACTCTAACAACCTCCTCTGATGCAAATTAAGATCCTTCAGCTTGAATAGATGCTGCAAACTTTGGTGATCAGTGTAGATCGTACAAGGGACACCGTACAAATAATGCCTCAAAATTTTCAAGACATGAACAACAACAGCTAACTCGAGGTCGTAGACATGATAGGTCTTTTCATCCACTTTCAGCTATCGGAAAGCATTGTAAATCACCCTACGGTCCTACATCAACACCGCATTGAGGCCAAATCGAAATGCATCACAATAAACTGTATAAGACCCCAAACCTGAAGGCAATACCAATACTGGGGTTGTAGTCAAAGTTATCTTGAGCTTTTGAAAACTCTCCTCACACTCATACGTCCACCTGAACGTAGCACCCTTCTGGGTCAGCCTAGTCATAGGTGCTGCAATAGATGAGAACCGCTCAACAAATCGATAGAAATTGTAAGGCCCGTGAAATGTTTACCTAAAACCCCAAAAATCTCGTAGTGCCAAGTTAAGAATATGTGTTAGAAATTATAAATTCTTCGTGGCGAGGTTGCTCGCCACGGTTCAGACCTTTTGGATTGATATTTTCATTAAAAAATTAAGGAAATTTGTTTTTCAGAAATGCGTGTTTCTGCGATCCATTATGCGATCACATAATAGCTACGCGGACCGCATAGTTGCCGCAGAGTAAGGAAGAATGTTGGTTAGTTTTGAGGTCAACTATGCGGCCAATTATGCGATTGCATAATCAATATGCGGGCTGCATAGTCATCGCATAACCTCCTAGGAATTTTGCAAGGGGCAGTTTTGCGGCGCATTATGCGACAGCAGAATAGGTATTCAGACCGCATTCTTGTCGCATAACCGGGCAGAATGTTCAAGTTTTGAAGGCCATTTTGCAGTCCCTTTTGTGGACCGCATGTTAGTTATGTGGTCACATATGCGATCACAGATTTAGTCAAGGCCCCTATTTTTTAACTTTTAAAACCCTAGAGTGAGAGAAGGAGTTCTAGAGGGAGAAACAAATTGTCACCAAGTCACTACAATCCTTGCCCAAATATTTGAAGATTTTCAAGTAAAATTTGCTAGGCCTTCATCCTAAGAGGTAAGAACGAGTGCCCTAAACTTTGATTTCGAAATTCCTATTAAAACAAGTGATTAACAAGTGGTTTCATGCGTATAAGGATTGATTGTCTTGCATGCATGAATTATAATAGGGTATGGGGAAATTGTGAGCTAAAAATATAACAAATGGGGTGTAGGATGATAAAAATCTCTCACAAAAAGGGTCCTAAAATCATAATGCACACTTAGTGTTTGATAATATACTTAGATGAGCTAGAATCTTAATTATCTCTCTAATTTTTGGATCAACTTGTAATTCTCGTTAATAGATCGAGGTGGCTAAGAGTTCCAGAATTATTGTAAGAATTTAAGAAAAAAGCTCCATTGAGGTATGTATGGCTAAAACCCCCTCTTCTTAGAAATTGAGCTCCTTTAGTGTCCATGCAAATGTTTTTAAGATCAAAATTTGATTGATGTATTGATTGCTATTTCCTGTGAATTGGTGTTGCAAATATATATATATATATATATATATATATATATATATATATATATATATATATATATATATATATATATATATATATATATATATATATATATACGTGAAAGGTGTGTCTCAATGTTTTCAATATTCTATCCTTGGTAATTTAAGGATGTGACAAGAATGTGAACCATGTGTTGAAATGCCTAGACTTCAAGTCAAGTTTAAACTGAGACTGTTATGCCAAATCGTGGGAGAAAACTCGATATGCTTGATACTCCTAATTGCTCTTATGCATACCAAATGTATTTGATTGATTGTGTCTAGTTGTTGGTTATCTATAAAGATGTTTGAAATGAATTTGGGAAAATGAATGTGGCCAACGTGCCACGAACTTGAGTTATTATTGTTCCTGGTGTATGATTTCTGAAATACTCTATATTCCCATGATTCATGTTTCCTCTCATGTGTACTTGAAATCTTGAATTGAATGGCTTGTTGTTGAAATTGATATTGATGTGAAATATGTGAAAATAATGTGAAATGTGGGGAAGAAGAGCTTGAGCTATAAAATGTGGCCTAGTGCCTAGTATGATATGATAATTGTGGACCCAAGTGCCTATGAATTGATATATGTGAAATAAAGATTGAAATAAGATGATTAATCAAAAAGGAACAACGTCTTGGTAAGATGGCCTAGCTGATCGGGCCGTGATCGGACGCCATGCTGCACACATGGTGGTATTGTGATGATATTGAATTCGGAAAGCGAGAATGAGATTGTGATGGAGGTACATGTCTGAAATGAGGCAACCTAGCCGATCGAGTCGTGATCGGACTCCACGTAATAAAGTAGTGGTATTATGAATGATGATGAAAAGTATTAAATGTCGCAACCTAGAGCTACGTGAATTATGTGAAAGTTATATGATTCTTTTATTTGATGATGTGGTGATTGTTTAAAGCTTTGATTGACCTTTATGATCTCTTTGTTCTTGTATGATAATTCTTTCTATTGAGATGGTTTTTATGATTTCTTTGTTCTTGTATGATAGTTCTTTCTAATGAGATGGTGTTTAGTTATACATACTAGTACTATTCCATGGTACTAACGTCCATTTTCCGGGGGTGCTATATTATTCAATAGATGTAGGTGATTCCATAACAGACATTACCGATCGTAGATAGTGAAGCATCCTCCACTCAGCAATCTTGGTGAGCCCCACTTCATTTTGGGGTCTTGTATCATTTGTTTATCATGTACTTGTATTTTGCGATATAGCCGAAGCCTTGTTGCCGGCATTTTCATATTTCTCTTCAGTTATATTTATAGGCTCCGTAGACAGTTTATGAGTGGTTTCGGGTATTGGAATCAAAATAGAAATATTGAAATTTGGCAAAGATGTATAAAACATTTAATATCTCGAAACTTATGAACGAGGTTGCTAATGGAAATGATATGGAAGTCGTTAATGATATACTTATAGAATTTGATTAATGGTGTACATATTCTCTTTATTCAAAGACGTATTTGGGTAATATAAAATCTAACAGGCTTGCTAAGTCAGGTTTACTCGGTTGAGCGTTGGTCGCGCTCCTCGGTTTTTGCGGCGTGACAAACTTGGTATGAGATCCTAATGTATTAAAGTGTCCTGGATGTCTCGGAGCTGTGTCTAGTAGAGTCCTTCTTATCGGTATGTAGTCGACCACATCTATAAGTTGGAGGCTATTCATAAATTTAGGAATTTCACCCTTCTTTGATATTCCAGGTCGTGCGGTAGAACCCATGATAGGGAGCTAATTTCCTCGCTATGTCTTATTCCCAAGTTGAGTAATCTTGATACCATAATCTACGAGTTTGAAGCAGTAAGGAAAGAATGACCCCATCATTGAGTCTGAGGGAGAGTGCCCAAGGGTTGTTAGGATAATGTATCGAGCCATGGAGAAATTGAAAGGACTTGTTGTTAGGGGAGTACCCGTGCGCTTATTAATGTCACTGCACCACCGGATCATGTAGTATATCAGTATGGTACCAACGTGCATTACGGATGTGGAGTCAAGGGGCATCGATAAAGTTATTTCCCTATCAAGCTAAAGTCACCAAGTAAGTCACTCCTCAGTACATCATTATGAACAACACAAAATTTTACTTGTTCAACATGTACATCCATATTGAAGAGTTCTCATAGGCAGGGTCTTAACAAGATGTTGAATCACAAAAAACTGCATGCACCTACTCTTTGAACGAGATGCATTATTCGTGAATCCACTCTATCACAAATTATCTTATTTACATTCTTTTATGGAATTAAGTGTCACGCCTCCTTTTTTTCCTCCGCGGAGAGAGGTCTAGGTTTCGACATTCATGGGAGTAATAACTCATTTCCTTTTTGGTAATTGGGTATTTGAAGAGTCGCCACATAATGAGTTATGGTGCGTTAGGGAACCTAGAGCGATTAAATCTTGGATTGGTTTGCATTACCAGAGATTACGGTAAGGGCTCGAAATGACCTCGAGGGGAAGGTATTAGGCACCCCTCTTGGTCCACAACTGTGCATCCCCGCCAAACTTATATTTATTAATTAGTCCAAATAAATACTTGAAACAAATAATTACAAATAAGGCATGTTTTTATAACTCAGATAATAAGACAAAGGTTTTGGACAAGTTGTATTTATAAGACAAAGTTTAAACAAATGGAATTTTGAAAATGAAGAGTCCTAGGTTGATTAGCCTATAGGATCACCCCACACAATGTCCGGTAAACACTCCTCAACGAGGGGCTACATGTGATATTAGCACGTAGTCATCATATCCTATATCTACCCTTCCCATTCCCTTAGTGGTCATTCTAAAGCGAGTGTTGGTCAGCCATCTCTATTGCATGCTATTACCCACCCGTTCTTAATTGTCCTGGAGGGATTTAGGACCTCTACCTATAGGTGGTTCTCGACAGACCCCTAAGGTTTTAAAGGTAAAAATACTATGGCGTCAGACAAGAACAATTAGGACTTTAGCACATAAGCTAAAAGGGAGCAATTAGAGGCTCGGGTTTACCTCCTCAAACAATACACATAGGCATCATGACTCAAGCATAAATAAGGGCCTTTTATTAAGCAGTATCCTAAAGCATGATGTCTAAGTGAAATATACAGAAAACAGACAGTTTATTTTTATAAACCAGAAGTGATGACCCTATCAGTTGCCTACATATTTTTTTTAAAAGCCTGTTTAGACTGGAATAACATTAAGTCACAGAAACAGTTTCAGAGTTGCATGTTTTGAAAAATGCCATAGAGGCATGCCTATACGCGGAATAATGATGATTACGTCTTATACTAAAACAAGCCAGATTAAAAACATACTCTTAATCCCTATAGGCATGCTGTCTACTGGTAGATTAAGACAATTTTGAGAGAACTTGTCTTAGGGAAAATAAACGATTAGTTAAACCAGTTTAGAAGCGAGCTAGTCGTTAACCGGATTGATTTATTTAAACTAAACTAGTTGAGATCTATAGGCAGCATTTCTGGAGTTACTCATTATAGGCATGATATCTAGTTGTTTAATATTGATTTTTAGAAACTTGCAGGCATGATGACAAACATGTAAACACTTGTTATAATAGAAGTTGGATTGGATTATATCCTATAGGCATGGTATCTACTTGTGAAATTGATTTTAAGACTTATAAGCATGATTTCTATTATGGAATAACTTGAGACCTAACATACAAAAGTCCTATAGGCATGGTTTCTACTATAAAGGCAAAGATATCAGATGTAAAGTCCTATAGGCATGGTTTCTACCCGTATTACCCCACAAACATGTAACTACCCGCCCTTTTCACTAGTTACCCCAATATTCGTTTACAAATTATTACAGACCATGTGAATGAATTACATAAGTAAATAAGAAAATAAGAAGTTATTCTATAGTGAGCCTTCAATGAGGTCCAGGTTTCCAATAGCCTCAAATGATCAAATTCTATAGACAAAGTCTTAGTCTAGGTGCATCAAGTTCCCTAAATATCTCAAAGATTCCAAGCAGTGCTTACACCTAGACTTGGTAACAAAAATTGAATGAGTGCAGTGTGGAAGGGTCAGCCTCAGTATGCCAGAGTTCAGAGGGTTCTCAAGAGGATCCCAAGTCAGTATACATACTGGAGGGGGCATAACCTATTGACTTAGGAGTAGAGTGGGAGTGCTTGACACAGTTTTAAAAGTTTTAAGGGGAGAACGGTATTAACAAAAATTTGCTGGAAATAGTTTGTGGAGTATAAGAGGGAGTCATGCAGTAAAAGAACTATCAAAAGAGAGAGTTACATGATCAAACAACAGTAAATCAAACATGGAGTCTAAAACCACATCAGCAATACTCACAGGACCAAAACAAGAGGAAAGAACCTACATACAAGGGTGATGGGGATTGGGGATACATAGAGTGCATGATTGTAAACACATAACAGGAAAAGGTCTTAGGAATTGGTACTGACATGCTTAGACACAACTGATCAGACATAGTCACAAAACCATACAAGTTAGGAGTACAGACTACTTCACAAGTAGACCCATACCAGAAACCAAAAAGAACGGAATCACATGGAGACAGACTACGTAGAGGGGGGTAACATGTTTATACTGATGGGGAGTACATGACATGCTAATCATGCAATCATATTAACTGCAAGTTTCACAGCAAAACCATAAGTAAAAGCAAACTAGAAACAGGATGAACTGAAGCAATAAAAGAACCATATTGTTTTTAGGACTTGAACTAAAATTAGAACATACCAGTAAAGAAGACTATAGACAAAAGTGAAGGGGTAGGAGAGCACAATAGTTAGCCTTGGCTTGCAGTCGGCTAACTCAGGATAGTAGCAAGTAGCACAAAGAGAGAGCATAAAGTTTAAGTGAGAGAGAGAGAGAGCTTTTGAACCAAAGTGTTTGTGTGTTTGTGTTAATGGGAGAGTGTGTATATATAGTAGTTCGAAATTAGATAAAAATAAGGTAATAATCATGTAGCATAGTAATTATGGAACTCAGAATCAATTTGAGCAAAATCACGACAATAACTCCCTTAAGCCAAGGGAATTAATTCAAACAGTAAGAACAAGTAATAGATAAGGAAAGAAATCAGTGTATGGCTAATAAGGAAAGACTCAAATTCAGTATGTGTAGGGTAAACAATTAGGGCTAAGTCCAGAACACTCTAATTAAGGAAATAGTCAGTAAGAATAGAGTTCCCTATCGGACAAGGTAGGTGAATGAGTTATTTTTAATAGAAGAGGTAGAAATTGAGGGTTTAAAGGGAGGTATTTCAATCAAACCATAAAATAGGGAATCCAGAATCAATCAAAGAGGAAGTCATGATTTAGTATTCAACATATAAATAGAGGAAGAACAACCAGTCATAGCAAACATGCAGGTTAAATAGTATCGATAGAAAGAGGCAAGTCTGAACAATCCAGATGAACATAAGCACATAAAGGTGATACAAGTTAGGCTAAAAACGCAATAAGAATATATTTGAAGCAAGATAATCACAGAAGCTTAAACAAGAAACGAGCAGTCATGTAACACACAGAACCAAACAAAGAAAATCTAAAAAATTAGGGTTTTTAACATAGTCAAGTTGAAGAGGTAGTAAACTCACAGAATCATTCGAAGTATGCGAGAAAATAGAAGTTTAAACATAAAAATCAGTTAAAATGGAGTTTTAGAAGAAGTTTTGAAAACCCTAATTTTAGAAGAAGGTGAAAATCATTTGAAATCGATGATTCTTGTATAGAGTTTCAAGAACAGTGTAAAATACTAAAGAAACCAAACTCGAATAGTTTTTAAAAGTGTACAGCTCTAGGAGATGCAGGCAGAAATTAGGGTTTGAGATGAAACCCAAATAGAGAAGAAAGAGCATGTCTAGAATCCCAAGGATCGTGCCAAATACAACGTGATTTTGCTTGAAATCACACTGGATTAGCTAAGAACAGGAAAATAGCAAAGCCTAAGTGCAATTCGGCGTGGCCCTGGGCCCTTGAGGGCCTTAGAGAAGGCAAGCATAGCATTAGAGGAGCCATTTGAGGCTTAGGAGTTGATGGTAGATCAACGAAGAAGGGGAGGTCGGCGGTTGAAGAAGCTAGGGTTAGACCGAGTGGTTGAAATAGGAGAGGAGATGAGAGAATATAGAGGAAGGGTTCTTTGAATAATGAGATAGGTTTAGGGGTGTTTGGAAGTAAAAATGGTAAGAACGGGCGAGGGTCGTTGATCTTTTAGATCAATAGCCAAGATTTTATTATGGCTTTGGGTCAGGTAGGGATAATTGGGTTTCGGTCGAGTAGCTTAGCCTAAAATTGGGCAAGGTATTAGATTTAATTTCGGCTATGATTGAAACAAAAATCTAGTTATATTTTAAATAGCAACTTTTCCCCATATAATTTATAATAAATAATAAATAATTTATGGAAAATAATTTTATGTACCAAAATTATTTAAAATATATATTTAACATTTTAAAAATATAGAAGATCAATTTTATGCATACAAATGTAATTATATATTAATAAGGCTAATATTGTAATTATATGTAATTTAGCTTTAAAAATACAAAATGCAATTATAAAAATGCACAAAAATATTTTAACCATATTTTGGCATAAATATAGAAATGAAATGACTAAATCACCACAACAAATATTTGAGGAATAATTACTAGGGATTTTATGAATAAAATGGGAGGAAATAATTCAATTAAAAATCTTTAAAAATTATAAGAAAATTATAAAAACCTTATGCATGCTTATATATGCATATATATGCTATTTTGGAAGTATTTATGCATATTAAAAATATAGGGAAATTTGGGTATCAACAGCTGCCCATCTTTACTCGGGAAGGATGAAAGAGTTTTCGGGTAAAGAAATGATGGCCAATTTTGACCGGGCGGGATGCTTTGAAAGATAGAGGCCAAACTCTGGTCCTCGCGCTGCCTAAATATCCTTGGTTTTACAGGAATTAGGCCATGTGTAGTTCTGGATTCATCTGCGAATTATGCCGGTGAAGTTACTACATGAATAGACATGCGATGTGGAAGCGACTACGGTGAGCGGTTAAAGCTCGGTACGGTTGAGGGAACTAGAGCGAGATTGATCCTTCTAGGATAGTGCTTGATTACTGGTCACCTGCAGATAAAAGATGCTACAAACATGTATTTGCAAAAATTTAAACATGATGCAAATTCCCTTTGGACCATGAAGGTTGTCTTCTGATGGTTAAAGATGACGTCCTTGGACCATGACCTCCTAGGCCATGAATTATTTAGTGAGGTATTCGCAGGACATGAAGTGATGTTCTCCGGCCATGACATGGTGCCTCCGAACCATGACGCCTTTGAATAATGGTATGCAAGTTTGAGAGATCATCAGACCATGGCATGGTGTCTTCCGACTACGAGGATGATGCCTTTAGACTATGACGCCTTTAGATAGATTGGCAATATTTCAGCCCATGATATGCAATAATATAATGTTAACAAGACAAGGCTTAGTCTTGCAAAATGGAGGCCAGAGCTTAGCCCGATTGAAGGGAAAATAGATAGTATTAGCAATAGAGCAGTATTTGTGCAAAGAGGGACAGTGCTTAGTCCCATACAAATGGGGAGGCAGGGATTAGCCTCATGCAAATATGGACTCAAGGATTAGACTCATGCAAGTATAGAGGCAGGGATTAGAATCATGCATGTAGGGAGGCAGGGATTAGCCTCATGAAAGTATGGAGTCAAGGATTAGACTCATGCAAGTAGGGAGGAAGGGATTAGCTGCATGCAAGTATGGAGTCAAGAATTAGACTCATGCAAGTATGGAGGAGGGGATTAGCCTCGTGTAAGTATGGAGTGGAGGATTAGACTCATGCAAGTAGGGAGGCAAGGATTAGCCTCATGAAAGTATGGAGTCAAGGATTAGACTCGTGCAAGTAAGGAGGCAGGGATTAGCCTTATGCAAGTATGGAGTCAAGGATTAGCCTCATGTAATTAGGGAGGCAGGGATTAGCCTCATGCAAGTATGGAGGAAAAGATTAGCCTCACGTAAATAGGGAGGCAGGGATTAGCCTCATGCAAATTCGGAGGCATAGATTAGCCTCATGCAAATAAGGAGGCAAGGATTAGCATCATGCAGATGTGGCATAGGGATTAGCCTCATGCGAATAGGGAGGCAGGGATTAACCTCATGCAAATATGGAGGAAAAGATTACCCTCATGCAAAGAGCGAGTAGCAAATAAGAGTAGAGTATTTCTTAGTTGGAGATATATTCGGTGTATGATACTCGGATTGATAGTGAATTTGCTTTGTGTATACATATCTGTGAATGCTATCGCTAGATCAAATGTGTCTGCGTTCAAAGAAACGTTGTATGTTCTGTGAGGGGGAAGGTTGGTTTGTGCTTTTTTCAACTGGCTTTCCTCTGCTCTAATTTGAAAGCCTTTTGAGTTCCCCTGGGTGACACCTGACTGTTATGGAAATAGAATTTTCGAAAAATATGCAATTATTGATAAAAATATAGTTGTTTTGGAAATGTATTGATATATCAAGTAATTTTTTATGAACTAGTGACTGTAACATATCTCAAAGGCATTTCAGCTATCTCATATTGGAATTTTGAGGGTCCTCCTCAAAAATCTGTCCCAGTTTCGTAGATGATCTTTAATTGTTTACGGATGACGGACCTTGCTGAACCTTCTCCGGAATTTTGAGAATCCTTATCACAATTCTGCCCCAGTTCTTGACTGATTACTGACTGCCTGGCGTGTGATGGAGTTGGCTGGACTTGCTCCGGAATTTTGAGGGTCCTCCTCAAATTCTGCCCCAATTTCTACTCTTGGGGGGAAATGAAAATTTTATTATGATATGACCGAACCCATAAGGTTGCCTACGTATCCCCTCTTAAATGGGAATCAGGTCAAGTGTAGTTCAATTACATCAAATGTGGAAATATAAAGTATCTAAGCATAGTATCTCTGGACTGCGTCTAAATTGATCGGTTTAGGCCAGACTTCTCTGTCTGTTTCTACGAGTTTGAGTGCTCCTCGTGATAGTACCATGCGAACCATGTACGGACCTTGCCATTTGGGAGAGAATTTCTCTTTGGCATCATCTTGATATGGGAAGATTTTCTTCAATACCAGCTGTCCTGGAGCAAACTATCTTGGTTTGACCATTTTATTGAAAGCTTTGGACATTCTGTTCCGATAAAGTTGGCCATGACACACCACATTCATCCTCTTCCCATTGATAAAGTCCAATTGTTCATAGCGACTCCTTATCTACTATGCATCGCTGCGTTCGGCTTCATGTGTGACCCTTAAAGAAGGAATCTCCACCTCGGCTGGGATGACAGCCTCGGTACCTGATAATAGGTCAATTTAACTATAATTAGGCCCTAAATAACCACCTTCTTGTATAGTTTGGATGATAAAAGTGATAACAAAATGCTCTTATTAGTGCTTTTCATGCTTTGTAGGTTATATATGTCAAGAGATGGCTATGGAGTACTCTTGTGATCAAATATGGAGAAAAAGAGGCCAATCGTAAAATTCCGGCAAGTGAACATCGAGAAGCAGTTCAAACCAGTCCTGAAGAAGGCCTGCCGCGATTCCACCGCGACCGTGGCAAAATCGCGGTGGAAGAAGGCTGCAGATAAAGTGAGATTCAGAGAACATGTTTGGCCGCGGTTTGGCCGCAATCGCGGTAGAACCGCAGCGAACGCAGTAAACTTCAGGGACTAAAGTGTAAAATACGGGATTTTTAGACCTAAACCCTATTTTAAACACTAGACTTCGCCCAAGAGAGGCATGTATTGTATTGGAGAGTATTTTGGAAAGGGAGACAATTGTGAGAGATCACCAAAAACATCTTTCTTCTTTTCTTTGATTTTTCTTGCAAGTTTTATGATGAATATTGTTTTAGTTTGCTTACCCATAGTTATGAGTAGCTAAA